>PVKC010003962.1:0-37140 GCA_004027635.1 Crocidura indochinensis
CATGCCCCGGTTTCTTGGTATCTTAATTTTTTATTTAAATACCATGGTTACAAGTTTGTTTGTAATACAGAGTTTTCACAGATAGAGTTGTTCATTATTGAGTTCCAGTTATATAATGTTTAACAACCTTCACCAGTGTACTTTTCCCACATCACTATCAACTGTTTCCCTTTCACCCTCCCTAATGTCCTCTTTATTATAAGTCTTAAATCAACAAAATAAAACTTTTAACCAGAGAAGTATTAATTTTGTAAGCATATGTTGTACTATCATTAAACTATAGTGTAACTTAATCATAATAACTCTATTTTCCTTAAAGTAAAAGAACATTATGGGGTCCTCTAGGAAAAACAAAAGTAACTGATATAAAATCCCCACTTTAGAACTCTTAAGTTGGGGAAAAAGTTATAATATCTGTACTAAGGGGTCACTGTAGCTTAAATAATGAAGCATTAAATGAGATTGGAGGATGAGATGCAGAATGTTTTTCTATTTTTACATTTTATCCTTTGGCACCAGCACTTCACAGACTTCAGGAAAAGTAACTTTGAAAATCACCATCTTTAGTGACATAAAAATTTCAAATTCAAACTAAAATTTTGTTGAATCTATCATCAGAAAATTAAATGTCATTCTTTATGAAAAAATGAGCACTCTCTAATTAAAACAAATTTAGAATGCACTTCAGTTTTGCCTACATGAAACATGGATTATGCATATTCCATATTTCTCTGATGTTAATGATGCTAATTTTGACATAGATATTGTACCAGAGAAGAATGTTTCTGGAAAGTTCAACCCTCTGGCTGTGTTAATGTCTTTTTTGTGATCTGTGCAATTTTTCTCAAGCCTTGTTTTGTCTCTACCTCTTTTCTTTCTACCCTAATTTACTCCTTGTTGTCTAAGGCAGTGCTTCTCAATGATTTTCTGTCATGCTCCCCCAGGAAGAAGGAAACATTTTTAGCACCCCTCCCCGTGTGACTGTAAATAGTATCTTTATTAAAAAAAAACTATAACCTGCAAAAGAAAAATATAATAAAATAATTTGAGCTGATTTTTTAATCAGAGGTGATATCTGGATTAATGGCTACAATGAGCACATTTTGCAATGCATAGCTTTTCAAAGCGGGGGGTTTGAAGCAGGACACAGCAATTCTCAGCTCCAGAGACATACAGAGACATAAACACAGGGTTTAACTTGTTATGACAGTGTTTGTTGAGGTCAAATGCTCCCCCCCTTTATGGAGTCTCGCACCTCCCGGGGACGTGCCCCACTATTTGAGAAGCACTGGTCTAAGGTATCATCTCTTGAAGTGAATGTTTAGGAACATTTTCTATTTTGGGGGGGGGGGTCACACCCAGCAGTGCTCAGGGGTTACTCCTGGCTCCATGCTCAGAAATCGCTCCTGGCAGGCACGGAGGACCATATGGGGCACCGGGATTGGAACCGATGACCTTTTGCATGAAAGGCAAATGCCTTACCTCCATGCTATCTCCCGGGCCCCACATTTTCTATTAATATACTTTATGCTTTTATATGTTCTATAGTTAAACAAGTTGGGAATATTTTAACATTTAATATGATTTTTAAGGAGTCCACTCCCAACAATGCTACTCCTAACAGATTTTGGGTAGCTGAAGATCAGAGTCTGTATTTTGCAGCTAATTTAAGCAGCTTTATAATCAGATGGAATATGCTTAAAATAAGTTTTAATTCTGAAGACAAAAGTTTAAGACATGATAGAAGATGAAACAATTCAATAAAAGTTCTAGAAAAGTCATTCAACAACTTTTCCTTTGAATTTTCATCATACCACACTTCTAACAATGCTTCCCTAAACAAGAATACCAGTATTAGTATGAATGGTGAAATCTTAATTTAAAAATAATGCTATGTTTTTCCTCCCATACAATGACAGTCAACATGTATAATAAACCTTGCTTTGATTAAAGTCTTCAAAGTAAATGGTTTTGTTACCCATGTTGAATTGTGAATCAGGCCTTGAGTGAGCAAGGACTTGGAAGTACAATGGCCGATGGATTTGAGGTTAGAGGGTCCTGCAGTTTAGTCAGTGCAACAATTATTAAGGACATATACAACCTTATGGAAGTGAGCATAGAGGTCAATGTGCCTGTATATGTTCTGGTTAGGTTTTGTGCTTAATAATTGTGTTATCTTTTAAAGACCTTAAGTGCGAAGAGCCTGGACCACTCGTTAATGGTACTATTTAAAGAAATCTATCACCTGTGAACGCAATTTCTCTCTCTATGATGGGAGCTCCTCACACTTGCTTTTTAAGACATTAAATTATTATAATGCTGTTGTTTATTCTTGAAACATAGATTCAGATGAAAGCCCATGTTCATATATTTTAGCTCCTGAGTTATTACCCATAAAATATTTAAGGCATTTTAATCAGATTTATCTAATCCACTCTTACTAGGAATGAGTAAGCACAAGATGACAAAAAATCTATTATATCTCAATATTAACAAAGTACTAGTCTTATAAAAATCCATACTATGTGAAATATTAACTATTCAATTATATTGCTTGAAGTGGTTTAAGATACCATATTTATTTCTGAAAAGGGAAGAGTTGCCACTACATTTCACTATTGAATTTGCTCATTTACTAAGAATATATAGTGGTAAATGGAAAAGAGAAAAGGTTGCTATAAGCATTTAAATTGTATTATACTTTTATTAGTTTTCATCTTTAGGTACATTAAAATACTTTTATAATTGAAGAGGTAATAAAATGATTATTTTAATGTATGTTTTCTGGTATTAGTTTATTCCTTTACTCAAAATCATTTTTCTTAGGTTCAAAGATCAGCTTTTGTTTTGAGTAGTTTCTGTCTTCAGTCCCTTCCAGAGGGTGGACATTAAAAGCATAAAAAAGCAAATGTTCAATTATAAATCCTTTGTAGTGTTATCGTCATTCAGATCTTTGGTTAAAAATGATTTTAAAATGAATGAATCTCTGCTTGAGAAAGTGATACAAGGGCTCATATTTAAAATATTGATGTTGACTATAAAAATAAAGAGATGATTTTATTTCTCCATTAAAAGTAAATATGGGAATGGAGAGATAGTGTATAGTGCACTGGCCTTGCAGACAGCTAACCTAGTTTTTTTTTTCTTTTTTTTTTTTTTTTTGTGTGTGGTTTTTGGGTCACACCCGGCAGTGCTCAGGGGATACTCCTGGCTCCATGCTCAGAAATTGTTCCTGGCAGGCACCGGGGTGGGGGTGGGGGACCATATGGACAATGGGAGGATTTGAACTGATGACCTTCTGCAGAAAGGCAAACGCCTTACCTTCATGCTATCTCTCCAGCCCCCAACCTGGTTTCTCTATGTCCCTCAAGCCCCTCCAAGAGTGATCCCTGAGCACAGAAGCAGCATTAAGCCCTTCTCACTGCCAGGGGGCTCTAAAATAAACAAACAAACAAACGAAAAGCATTAAATGATTTATTGCTTATGTTCCGCTCTATGAAGCTTTTCTGCTTATTTCAATATGCTTACATTTTTGTTACTATCTGATTTATATAGAATTAAGTCTATTGGAGTAATCCTTGACAACCATCAGTATAACTTCAAAAATCTAAAAATAGATACCTGCAATATCATTTCTGATTTTTGTGTGATTTTTTTTAAAAATATGACTCAGAGAAAAATACTTTAAAAGAAAATCTGTCTACTTGTGAATCACAAAAGAGATCTTCCAATTTCATTACTGTATATTATTACTATATTTCATTTCTGTTCTGTAAGTTCACTAACAACAGTGAGGAGATTGTCTTATTTATTAGAAAGATCATCTGTAGATTATCACCTACCTTCACATGCATCTGCTCGTCTCTAGTCTTCTTTATTCTCTGTAAAGTACTATTTAAAATAAAATGCTTCCAGCTGTTAAAATGAGCTTCTGATCCACTCTTGAGTTGACAGTCACATTCAGAATTTTATATATTCAAATTGACCAAAAAACTTTACATGCTTATAATAACCACAGCCCGTTTTTCCCAAAGATTAAAAATTTACAGGAAATGAAGTATCTTGCAGGTGTTTTCTTTCATTGTAAAATTTTATTTAGCTGTGAAAAATAAATACTACATCTTTAGTTCCTTAGATTGACTTAGGCAAAAGGGGAACAGTGGTTAAATTATTTTTAAAATATCCCGACATAATTGCCACGTACGGCTTTTGCGCTCAATGTTCAAAAATTATTTACTTCTTTCTTAACTCCCTTTTGTTGGAGGTTTTCTCATTGACAAAATGATTGCATGTGAAACATAACTCTTGCATAAAGTAAGTTGCTCGCAACACAGACTAATTACACATTTGGGAGGTGAGGCAGAGACATCCAATGCTCGCTCATGCTTAGCCAAGAACACAGCATTTAATGAAATGAAGGCCATGAAAGGTTCAGCATGCATGCTTTCAGGTCTGACCTGGGCTTCTGGGAAATTCAACATTGGCACCGAGGACTGGACGAGTGAATTCTCAGGGGCTTTCAATGACTGGATTATTACCACTTGTGTGCCTGAATCAAGCCTGGCTTTGCAAAACAAGAGGGGTTTTGGCTCCATTTGGAACACTCTTAAGCTAATCATATGGAACCTTTCCTAGTCATACATCTTTCTACCTCTCTTTTATGTTCTCAAACCAAGTAATTTGTGTTGATGTTGGTTTTATAAAAAAAAAAAAAATAGTGTGTGTTCATGTCTGGCAAGGTCAATCTATGGAGATTTCTGTTTTCTCTTTGCTATTCTTAACAGTTGATCTCTTCCTCTTCAGATAATTCTATAAATGAAGCAGAAAACTCCTCCCAGATTACTCAGTAATTTTGTGTAACCAACTATGATCTGTATGGAGTGGCCATTTTACATCAAAATGTCTAGTACATAGTAGATGCTTGTAGGGTAAAAAAAAAAAAAAAACTTAATGGCTGGTTTGGAAAAATTAACACTTGGGCTCAGGTCAGAAAGAAACAGCTTCCTTGGAGAATTCTGACTATGGGGACTTTTTATTGTGCGTGAATAGAAATAGTATTAGAGAGAACAACATGAGAGAATGAAGTACAAAGAAGCAAATGAGAGTGAGAAAGAAAATATATCATTTAGATCATAATAGATTTAACAGCTCTAAGAACTTAGAGTTTATGTGAAAGAGAATAAGGGTTAGTAAAGCTAAGAATAGATGGGATAAAGCAATAAAATGAACTGTAGGGGCCAGAGCGATAGCATAGCAGTAAAGCATTTTCCTTGCAAGCGGTTGACCCAGAATGGACCTTGGTTTGAATCCCTGGCATCCCATATGGTCCCCCAAGCCAGGAGCCATTTCTGAGTGTATAGCCAGGAGTAACCCCTGAGCATCACCGGGTGTGGCCCCAAAACAAAAACAAAAACTAAAATAAAATAAAATGAACTGTAAAATATAAAAAATATGGCAGTTAGCATTTTACTTGATTTTGCATTTTGTTGCCTTTGACTTATTTTATTATTCATTATTTTGGGGGCCACAATTCACTCTACTCTAGCTCTGTACTGGATTTGTTTGCTCCCAGTAGTATTCTGGACACCAAGTACCCAGGAGTTAATGTAGACCTCCTGCATGCAAAAGAGGAACTTAAACCATTAAGTTATGTTTCTGGCCTTTATATTTTTGATATAATAAAAAACTATAAATTTATATAGCAGTATTTTCCAAATTGGGTTTCTCTCTCTCTCTCTCTCTCTCTCTCTCTCTCTCTCTCTGTTGCTATTTTGGCTTTATGTTTTGGGGCCACACTTAAAGGCTACCCTTGGCCTCTTACTCATAGATAACACTTGGTAATACTCTGGGAAACATTGTATAGTGCAAGGCATTGAACTAGGATAATATTTTCCAGAGTGAAAACTATGACCTGTTGTTGGATTCTGAAATTAGTGCATTGTGACTAACATTTTTCAATGATAAAGCTGTGTAAAATCTAACTGTACTCTAGGTAGATGTTATAACAAGAAACTTGTTTATAAAGATGTATATGTATATACTTTTATATCCATGGGCATATAGACTAAGAGGTAGGTAGATAAGATAGCCTTGGGTTTCAATGCTTCCAAGACTTGTTGAAATAGACTAGAAATGTTTCTGTCTAGATTATTGAGTTGACTTGCTATTTGAGGTACATGAAGCAATTGAAAACATAAACAGAGTACTGTCCATCACAAATAGCACCTATGATATATTTTTGTGATTTTCTTACTTTTTTTTTTTTTGGTTTTTGGGTCACACCCGGCAGTGCTCAGGGGTTACTCCTGGCTCCATGCTCAGAAATCGCTCCTGGAAGGCACGGGGGACCATATGGGGCACCGGGATTGGAACCGATGACCTTTTGCATGAAAGGTAAACGCCTTACCTGCATGCTATCTCCCGGGCCCCAGATTTTCTTGAGGATTTAATATTGAAATTGAATGAGTTACTATGTTTCCTAAAGTAGGGATTATATTGTAATCATCAAAATTGGTCCAGATAACTTTTAGACTTCTTCATTCTTTTTTGATAGTTTATGTAAAAATTAATTCTCATAAACATTTAAATGAATAAAATATGGAAAAGTAGGAATCAAATATGGCACCGATAATTCCTTCAATTGCTTATGTACATACAAAGTTACAAGTATACATTCACAGATATTTAAATACATATGTTTAAACATACAATAACAATATTTTGGTGGAAAGAAACAGGAATATAAAAGTCACTGCACTGAAGCTATTTTACAAAATAAGCATATAAGTTTATAATATCTGGTAAATATTATGGAGAAAAACAAGTGAGGAAAGCATGAATAGGATGGATTTGAAAGAACCATTAAGCAGTTTGAAGCTAAATGGCCAGGGAAGACTAATTTGATAAAATGGCATTATGGCATTTGAGTAGAGAATTGAAGGACATAGGAGAAGGAGGTCCACAGGCATGAATTCAGAGGAGAAGAAAAAGGGGACCCTAAGGTTCTTGAGGCCAGATCTGTAGGTTGTATTGCAGACATGAGGAGAATCTAGATGTAGTGCCTAGTTTTCAAAAAGTTTTCCAGGCTTCTACCAACTTCCACATTTTCCTCTGCCAGAGATGGAAAGTCATGAGAATATTTTGAATATTTACTTTAATAGGATCATTCTCACTGCTGTGCTAATAAACAGCCTGAAGGGAATGAGAAATAGATGTAGAGGTTTAAAAGGCAGCACCATTCTGGAGAATAGGAAGGGACTCAAGGCTAACAGTGACTTTGAGGTCTCCTGTTGAATTGTCTGGAAGATTACCATTGCCATTGACTTGTTCAAGATTCATTGATTTAAATGATAAACTATTCGGCTGGGGTCATTTCAAGTAGAAATACAAGTAGTGTTTCTCACTAGACAAGTAGTTATACAAATCTGAGAGTTAGAGGCTAAAGGTAACTGTTTGTATTTGTAACTCATGAGCTTGTAAATTATATCAACACTCATGAATTCGATGAATTTCAAAATGGAGAATGAGGGGAGAAGAGGAATAAAGGTCAGATAGTAGGGTCTTAAGGTTCTTAGAATAGGTCAGACAGAAAAGAACCAGCAAAAGCAATGGAAAGACTAATTAGTCAAGTAGAAAATGAGTTATGTATGAGTGATGTTCTGGGACTAAGAAAAAATATTTCAGATGTGAGGCTTGATCTGATGCATGAATCTCAAGAAAGATGAAATCTTGGAATTGGCCATTGGATTTAGCAATATAGAAATCATTTTAACTCTGAGAAGCCATAAGTGTATTGCAGAAGAATGCACAAACATACACATATGGACACCAATATTTTTAAAGTATATACAGGTGCTTTTATGAGGTGTTGAGAAATTTGCATTTTATTTATAGTGACAGAATATAAAACCTACATGTGACATATTCCATATGTTATATTAAATACATGTGTATTCATGGGTATAAATATGTGTGCCATATAGAAATGTGTTTATATCTCTTATTACTGTGCTTCTCTTAGTTCAGTAGTATTGCATATCATCCCTACACCGTCATAAATTACTTTTGAAAACATTTTTGTAATAATTGGGAAATGTTTGAAACACAACATTTTTTTATGAAACACAACATTTTTAAAGAAAAAAATAGTCATCTCATGCAAAAATTAATGTCCCAATAAATTTAGTACTAGTAATAGCCACACATTTTTCTTAGGTAGATAAAAGATGTAGGGTGGGATTACAGGTAAAAGGTAGTTAAATAAGGACTATGTACAAAAAGAATGACTATATAAGAGAACTGAAATACATGGTACAAGTAAACATTCATGCATAATGTTGCATCATTTTCAAGTAATTAAAATTTTTAATGTCAAATTTTGGGGGGGCACACTTGGTGAAGCTCAGGGTTTACTCCTGGCTTTGCACTCAGAAATCATTCCTGGCTTGGGGGGCCATATGGGACGCTGGGTGATCAAACCTCTGTTCGTCCTAGGGTAGCACATGCAAGGCAAATACCCTACCGCTTGCACCACCATTCCAACCCTCAAGTGATTAAATTTTTGTGTCAGTTCTACTTTATAAATCTGTGACTCATACTAAATGAAACAATACAAAAGTAGTATATAAATAAGCATAACTTACTTCATAAACTCAGAATAAGCTGCATTTCCCATTAGATTCTTGCAGAGGGTAGCACAATGCAAAGAACTAATAAATTCCATATTTATTGATCTTCCTTCCCTTTTCATCCTAATAAGATCCCATTTCTGCCTCTGGAAGACAGTCATGTGACCAAAGACATACCTAGGTATGCAGAATCCCTGAGTTGTGTTTTCTAACTCAGTGGCCAATCTGGAGCTGAGACCCAGTTAATGCAGTGCCTTTTCCTGCCATTCTTTTTTGCTTCTTAGAAATGTGTCCGGGGCCCAGGAGATAGCATGGAGGTAAGGCGTTTTCCTTTCATGCAAAAGGTCATCGGTTCGAATCCCGGTGCCCCATATGGTCCCCCGTGCCTGCCAGGAGCATTTTCTGAGCATGGAGCCAGGAGTAACCCCTGAGCACTGCCGGGTGTGACCCAAAAACCAAAGCCAAAAAAAAAAGTTAGAAATGTGTCAGCCATCTGAAGGCCCCTCTGTGCTTAGGTTACCTTAACCTTGATTGCACTTTGCAACTGTCGGTTCAGGGGATAGTCAACCACATCTGAGTTATTTTGAGGTTTCCCATCTGGAAGGGAGTTTCTTTTGGCAGTGAAAGGGTGATAACTCAGGAATTCTGCTGAATATGGGATCTCTGTTCCCCACCTTCTTATAAAAGAACTGCTTGGTCCTGAAGTCTGTGGAGTGCCCTGCTGAATGAGCAGGTGTAAGATATTCTGCCTGAGTTTGTACAATAGAAACCTCTGAACATCTATACTGGAGCTGCCTTTAGAATTTGGGATCTAGACAGACACATGGCCTGTGAAAAACAATGAGAAATAATGAAAATATTTAAAATAAATTCAAAATATTTTCTCATTATTATGCCAGCCTTGCATTTTGTGTTTGTGTGAAAATTATTGTATCTTCAATGAGGTCATTAAGTCATTATGAGAAGTTTTACTAAGATCTTGTTGTTAGTTAATCATTATGTTATTTCATTTGTTTTTGAATATTAAGTGACTTCAGCTACACAATGGTTTCTAAATTGGCGTGTTCCTGTGGGGATGATAGTACTCATCAAAAATGAAGCTGTTGCATGGCTAAAAATGTGGCCATACAGTCCAGGAATTCAAAGCACTATTACTAATACTACAATCTTTGTGGGTGTGCATTTTGCTGCCAGGTCTACAACAAGTATGAGAAGACCTAGGGCAGGGGAAGGTAGCCACACTAACTCCATAAAAATCCTGGTGATGTCAGCCCTAATACTAGTATATCTGGCGTCTGGTGTCTCTGCAGAATGCCATTGATGAGTGTTGAAGCAGGGCCATAGGCAAAGGGCAGTTCTGGATGTTGGGTGCAGTAGGCATGGATTTGATAGAATTGGAGCTAGGCTAATCCCCTCCTACCGAGATTACCATCTTTTAGCTGTGTGGCCAGTGTATCCATGATTTTTCATAGCTTGATTTATACATCTTTTGAAAACAGTGAGAAATGGAGCTGGCCATGTGCAGTCATGGTGACTATATTTGTGGACATGGTTCTGGCTGCCAGGGCTTCTAGAAATTTAAGGTTAGGGAGGTCTTAAAGGATGGGGGAGAGTGCCCAGACACTTCTAAAAATATCCTGATGATATCAGTCCAAATACTGAAGTATCAGGAGTGGTCAGATTGGTGTCACTGCAGAAGTGTAGATAGAGAAAATGAGCGTTTTATTTAATTTTTCTTCTCCCTCCTAGTTATCTGTGAATAGAAAACAAAGCAATAGATCGACCCAGTGTAAAATAATCCTTTAACTAGAAGACTGGAAGCTAGGAAGGGTACCACAGCAGGATGTGACACTGCCTTTGAACCCATCCTGTCACTGAGTCCTATCTGGTCTCAACTGGGACCCAAAGTCCAATCTGGGAACTGTCACAGAGTTCCATCTGGGGCTCTGGGGAGTACTGTCTGCCTCTTTATAAATGATTACAAAATATTCTCCAACAGAATTTAACTTTAGTTTTTAGACTTGTCAACTGAACCAAGGTTATTGGCAAGATAGATGCTTTGGCATATTGATTTTTTTTACATTATGTTAAGGAACATTTATTTCTAATAGAGGAAATAGCTGTGTTAACTACTGTAATGTCTTCCTTCATCATTGGGAAGTCTGCTATTATTATAGAACACTAATTATGTCTTGAGCTTGAGATAGCATGAGAAAGATATAAAAATTAACTATATTTTGGAGAGAGTTGTGAAATTATACAGTGTCTTACTTACAGTGTCACTGTAGGAATTTGTCAAAGAATTTCCTGGTCTAGATCACATCACAATGTCTCAGAGAAGACAAGGCATCGCCAACAGTCTGATATTGGGAAAGAACACAAAGGTATTCAAGGCCCTGGATTCACCAAAGCTCCAACATTCACAAGTCTATCAAATCTAAACATGATCCTAGTTTCTGCACACCTCAGCTCCCTTATTTAGAATATGGGCATGATAATAGACCCCAAAGGGCACCTGCATGGCTGAAGCATTTAGAATAGAACCATTCAAATATTATTAGAAACTAATAGTAATTATGTTGAGGTGTATTTCACTTTTAGGTATCAGGTAAAAAAGATAACCATAATACTGATATCTTCTTGGTTACTTAAATAATAAAATATGTTTGTATACAATTGTGGTTATCAATCTTGTTGAGTATTAAGCATAATTGCTGCAGGGGCAAGGTTTTTAATATAGAATAGTTTTCAAATTAATACTCAACTAAAACTTGTTTTAAGTTACATTATCTCTGATAGAGGGGGAAAAATACAACCAAAAAATCTTTCTAGTTTTACTCAAAAATTAACAAACTTCTAGTAAGAACAGCTGTTCCTTTATTTATAGTTTAATTCCATTGAGCTTTATTCCATTGAAATTAACCAAATATCAGAGAGATCTGAAATCATAAATAATTATAAAATGTTATGGAATCTAAATTGGGTATTTTCAAAGACAAAGATGAAGACTAATAATTTACATTTGGCATTAAACTTGCATTGCAATTGGCAAGAGACTGCTAGTTTAAATTAGATCATGGGATTTGTAGTGTAGACAATGATTTTGTTAAAAGAGCTAACCTGAATAAATTTCTTAGATAAAGCAATAAAGTTGTATTTCTTTGAAATAGCATTTTATCAACTTACTTTTTTTCTGATAAAATTAACAAAAAAATTAAAGTTAGACATAGATTGTCTCTATGTTGGAAGGCATTCAGAATGCAATAGAAGTGGATCTGGTTATGATCAAACTTCTTATTCCAGTTTTAATTAGGGGTTCTTTGCTACTTCTGATTTTATAGTTGTTGGTTTATGACTGACATTCACAGTAATTTTTTAAATACATAATTTTACAGAAGGGCCCCTCCAAGTGACCTTAAGAGGAGAGTGTGTTGTCATAATTATAAAGAGAAAGGAACTCCTTACTGACCTTAAGTGAATGGGCAGTTCCCAGGACTGTCTCATTTCAGATTTTTCACATTAGCACTGTGGCAAGTTTCACATTTTTACAGGCTTGAAAGAAATGTGGAAAAGGCACCTCCAGAGATTATCAGGTGGACAGCAGTGAGGTGTTTTTTTCCCCACTTCTCAATTCATGAAAACACTAGGGACCAAAACTGATTAACCACATTCATTTCCTTAGAGACCTGAGCCTTCAATGTGCTTTTTGCCACTCTACTCAGTATATTCTTTTGGAACATCTCTAAGTTTCATTTGTCAAAGAGCACATAGATATTTTCTGTGCATTATCATTCTTGTTTAGGTACCCAAGAAAGTATTACCAGTGAGTTACATTATCCCAACATGTAAGCTTAAGGCACATGTTTTGATAAAGCAAAATTCAGTGACAACCATTATAAATCATAATTCGTTTACTAAAAAATAACTTTGTTTTCAGTTCTCTGTCTCTTTGGCTATCTTAATCAATAATGCTTTTGTGATAATGTCATGTTTTAAAGCAAATATTTTAACCAAATAAATATTTCTCCTTTGTTCTTGCCTACCTACATTAAGCTTCATCCCTCCATCCTAAAGTACAAGGACAAAGGTAACATTTTCTTGAAAGTTTTTTCCAGCAACTAAGATTTTCTAAATCTTAGATCAGTCTTTTCAGTGGTTTAGGATATTCTATTGAATAACTAAAATACCCAATGGCATATTTATTTTATTTTATTTTATTTTACTTTATTAATTTCAATATTTGAAGGAGTATCCCAAACTGATGAGCAAGACACCCAGATGCCCCCTAGAAGTTCTCAGCTAACAGGTGTCGAGCACAAAGCCAAAGCCCCCAGATGCAATGCTCCTTGGTTCCTGCAGTGCCTGGAATACCAAGCCACTAAGTCACTCCACCAGTTGTGTGTGGGGGAAAGTGGTCTCCAGGCCTATATCCTGAGTTGTTCAGGTGACCATTTGGTATAGGGAATTGGGCCCAAATTGTTCCCCTGTTATCTCTTTTATGGCATGTTTTGAAGGGTAGGACTCTTACCTCTTGAACTGTGCTCTCAGTTGCCTGGCACCTAATTGTGTTGCCCAAAAGTTTTCCCCCTTATCTATCTCCCAACTTCTGCTTCATTAATCCAAGGTGCACATGGCAAGGACAGATCATCCTTTTAGCCTGTGCCACTGGAGAACAGGGTCTTGGCAGTTGGTCTGATTACCTGGTTTGGTCAGTTGTATCTGTGTTTCATGCTCTGAGTATACACATATTTTTCATCTGTTTCTTCTCTTTCTTTTTTTGGTCTACTCTTGTCCCACCAGAAAGGCGAGCCCCCCTGCTGTGCTCACTCCCTGGAAACAATTGAGCAACTCACCTTGGAGATTCCTTTGAATGATTCAGGCTCTGCTGGACTTGGGGTGAGCTTGAAAGGAAACAAGTCTCGAGAAACTGGGACTGACTTTGGAATTTTCATCAAATCCATCATCCATGGAGGTGCTGCCTATAAGGTAGGTTCAGGCAGTGTTTGCATGTCCATGTTCAGAGTGAAGGGAGTTGTTCCTGGGAACTGGATGGGGAGCTTGTGAAGGTTGGAGGTCACTAGCAGGGGTTAGATGGGAGCACCCATCCCCAATGGGTGCCTCTCTTTCCTTCTCTATCTGATTACTTTGCTCTCCACAGAGCTCTTAAGCAGCCACTGTGACTGATATTTTTCTTGCCGCCTTTCTTTCGAGGACTCTGAATTTGTAACCTGACAGTGTTGAAGCCTAAACATATATAATTGAAAAAACAAACCTAAAAGCAAGTCAACACAAAGAAAACAAAGAGAGAGAGAGCAAGAATTATGCTGGAAAGAATCTAGGGTGGCTGGGAGCCAGGTATAGAGTGAGCATAAATTAAGGGCCATTTGTCACACATTTTATACCTTGAAAATAACCAGAGAGTGAGCAAGAAATGGATACTTGTCTCTGAACACGTAGTCACATAAATTTTAGGAAATAAAGGGGAAAAACCAGATTCTTCTATTTCACTTTGGGGAGGTCTATGTGACCATAGCTGTTATGATAATGTAACTAGAGGCTGAAAAGAAATGTACAGTGGTTAGGGCACATGTCTGGCATGTGTGCAACTTGGGTCCGATTCTGTGCAATACATAATGCCCTGGGCCATTACCCAGGAATCTCTGGAAGCCTCCAATGTTGTATCCTTAGACCCTGGTTTGGAACCTCTGGACCTATTTTGGCCAAGAGTAGTTGTTGGGGCCTTCTAGGTCTCCTGAGCACTGCTATGGGACCCCTCAGCCAAAAAAAAGATTGTGTCTCTCTTAACTAGTGTACCTGGTTTCATCTCCACTTCAGTGGTTCTGGATGCAATCAAAGAATTTGTGCTGCAGTATTTGTATCTCCCCATCTGTATATTTAGAATAAGAATGCATACCTAATTTACAGGATGCTAAGGATAAACTGACCTGCCACACATGATGTGTCCAAAGCTGGAAAATGGTTCTAGAAGAAATAAAAAGGCTTGTGTTCATAGTCAGCTGCTTTACCTTCTCCTACCCACTATGAATGTGGGCACATTATTCTCAATGTTCCTCTATCTCCTCACTCATGACTTTAGTTAAATCAATGGTGCTTACCTCTTTGTAATCACTTTCTGAGACAATGAGTTGATCACCTTCTGAGACAATGCATCTGTGCCCTTCTATAGTCATCTGAATAATAATATGTGTGCCCACTCCACACACAGAGCAAAAAAGACCACTGTGGGTTTAAGTTCATGTGGTCCCAGAATCCTGACTTTGTGAAAACTTTTGCTTTATCCATTTATCATTTTCTACTTGTTTCCAACTTGGACACTGAACAAATACCATTTTTCTTCGAAAATAAGAAATTCAGTATCAATAGATAACTTTTGAATGCACTCCCTGATTCATTAAGTTTTTACTGCATAATAAATAATGGCATTCTGTGGCTGGAGAGATAATAGAGCGGGCAGCATGTTTGGCCTTATACACACTAGCTCCAGGTTGGATCCACCTGGTTCTCCAAGACATGGTGGGAGTGATCCCTGTATACACTGAGGACAGAATCAGGAGTAAACCCTGAGCACCATCAGTTATGGCACCAAAACAATAAATAAATAAGCAATATCAGAAATGCAGTAACATATACCACTAGGCATTCCTTTTCCTTAGATTTCTACAGGCCAACTAGAGAAACTTTGATTCAAGCCACTTGCACAATAGTGATACAGGTCTAAGCTTCGTGCCATGCTTTCCCCTATTCCTGAGCCAATAGTCTGGATGCCTGGTCTTGGGCCCAAAGGATGAGCTGCTCTGCCTGATGCTTATTAGACTTTGGCCTCTGAACTTGCTCATTGCCACAAACATCATCTTGGTTCAAGCAAGTCAGATGATGGAATCTAGGGGATATAGGGAAGGAAACTTAATTCACTCATGATGAGATGAATAAATTGTGGGTGCAGAGAAGAGTCAAAGCCTGGTCTAATATTTCATTCTATCTATACTTGATTCAGAAATTCCAGAAACAGGGGGAAAATAATAATGACAACAAATAATATTTCTGTGTTTTTTTGTTTTGTTTTGTTTTGGGGACACAACCTGTACCACTCATCCGTTACTCCTGATTCTGTACTCAGAAATTACTACTCAGCACCGTACCATACAGGATACTGGGAACCAAACCCTGGTTAGCTGCATGCAAGTCAAACTCTCTACCCACTGTGCTATCGCTCCAGTCCCACCAATTAATATTTTTTATTTAGTGCTTGATATATATTGGGCACGATGATAAACATTTTAAGTGAATTTTCTCATTTTGTTCTTCACATTCACCTAAGTTTTTATTCCGTATTTCATCAGAGAAAACTGGGGTCGGCAATGGCTGGAATCTCATCTTCAGTCCCTTCTGGTAGTGAGACACTGAACTCAGACCATTTGATTTAATGCCTGTCCAGTCACTGGCCAGTGAGGAGGACTTTTTCCTCATCCCTGAAGTACCTCACAAGCAGGGACCAGTGCCCTGGGCTTAACGTTGCATCATGCTTCTTTGTCAAGGCAACTAAGCATGAGTTGGGTTTGACTCAACCAGGACTATGTTTATCAATGTCAGCTTCTTCCTAAGAACAACTCTATCTGTAGAATTGATTCCAAGTGAAATGGAAACTGAAATGAAGTTTTGGAAATGAAAAGCCAACATCTTAGCTTTTTCTTTTTATGGGCCATAACTTAAGCTCCAGCAAATACTGGAAAGCGGTTTCATATGTATATGCATGAATGTGTAAGTGAACATCTCCTGACCTCAGCACTTTCTAAGCATCCTGTTTCCCACAGAAGGATTTCACTTTCCATTTATGTAAATGCCGTCCTGACACTGGTCTGCTGAGTCAGGCCATCACACCATTAAGAACCACTGGACAGCATATTTATAGCTGATCTTCCACAAGAAGCGGCATCCATCACCTACTTGGTCTTACTGTGAATGTTTAGTATTCATTTGTCTTATTTACTTTTTGCAGTGGAAAGGGTAGAGACCTGAGCTTCGCTCCAAAGAAATCCCATTAGCCACCCCCACAAAAAAAATCATTATTTTTCCTAATGTTCTTCTGTTTCAATAGCCTCTGTTATGCCTCAGAAAATCTCCACCTGTTATGTGATTCAGGATAATGGTTTACAAAAATTGTTTTGAGACTTTCTTTCTGTCCCTGTTCAGGAGACACAAGAGTAGCAGAAGGCAGCCTCTGGGGGGCAGAGGGAGATAAACTGGGGAATGTTCTAACATCTGGCTTCAAGATTTTTACCTGAAATCAACAAGCTAGTCCTTCTGCTGGAGCAACATTTTTCTGTTGGTCCTCTATTCCTCTAATTGGTTCTCAAGGTTGAGAGTTTTTTGCTTATTTTTTTTCCTTTAGGCAAGGTAGATTTTAGCTACTTTGAAAAGTATGACCAAATTCTTCCAGTACATTCGGAGCCTCTGTTCTCAAGGTGTATTTTTTTTTGAGGGTAAACAAAGACTACTTTGGGGTGGGGGTGGGGGGGCAGATGTAAAGTTCCCAAATGACTGAGTTATTCTGAAGGCCTGCTTTTACTCCATACTGTTCTGACCAAAGCTTTCTATTATTTTGTCTCTTACTATTCATTTCTATAACTAAAATCATGATCATTTAAAAAGTTGAATTTGGGGCCCGGAGAGATAGCACAGTGGCATTTGCCTTGCAAGCAGCCGATACAGGACCAAAGGTGGTTGGTTTGAATCCCGGTCCCATATAGTTCCCCGTGCCTGCCAGGAGCTATTTCTGAGCAGATAGCCAGGAGTAACCCCTGAGTGCCGCCGGGTGTGGCCCAAAAACCAAAAGAAAAACAAAGTTGAATTTGCCTAGTAAGAACAAGATTAAGTCCTCTCAAATTGTTTTAATAAGCTGAATGACAGTTTTTTATTGGACTCAATGGCATTTAGGACTGGAATGTATCTTACTGAAAACCTTGAAAGAATAGACTTAAAATTGAAAGGCCATTTTTTCCTAATGGAGAAATGCCACATATAAGATAGATTGTTTAAAAGGACTTTTAGTATAAGACTGAATTTAAGAATACCTGCTATTCTCTAGAAAGTTAATTAGCCAGGTTTGTGCTTAATAAATACTACTTGATGATGATGAAATTAAATGAAAGAAAAATGCCTGACATAGCTAATTGCAAATGCATGCACTTCGATTATGAACTAGGCATAATTTAGTCATTTGATACTTCTGTACTTAGGAAATTTGGAATCATTCCTCAGAGAAATGTAAAATTGTGTCATCTATGCTATAGAGTAGTAGGTAAGAGAAAAAGTTCTCAAAGACAAGTATTTCTCCCATTTAATTGGATCCTTCCATAGGAGTTTTTCAAAAGAATATATAGCACAACTTTAGAAATCCCAGGAACATGGACCATCCCAAATCTATGTGTTTCTTTGTGGTATGGGACATTCAACAGCACTCAGGCTAATTTTTAGCAGGAGTCCAGTAGTGGTTCCCAGCATGAGTAATTTCTACCTACTCTGCGGGTATCTATAAATCATGTGTCAGTTCTATAATTAATGAATTCAAAGAGAGATAAAAGGGGAAGTTTTTTAAGAAACACTCATTTCAAATGAGTTCTTCAACCATCCGTTTTTTTCCCTTAAAATTGTTCATGTTTTCTACTAGAGAACCATAAATGTTTTTACAAGTTTCCATTTCTTCCAGAATTTTACCTCTGGCCATAATACTATACTGTCAGAGTGTGAAAATAGCCCTATTGCAAATCTTCACCAGTTAGATAGCAAAAATAGTATTTATCCTAACCCCCAAAATATAACAAAAAAAAAAGGGAGCCTGACTGGAAAAGAGTCACAGACTCTGTATACTTATTATGATATTTGCATTCAAAATATAGAAACAAACTTCAACATGAGAAAAATATTGGTTAGTGATGCCTTGCCACTAATTTTAGTTATTTTCTGGAATTCTTTAAAAAGGTGAAAAATAAACAGTCCGTGTTAATTCATAGTCAACCTTATTAAGAGTTTTCTGTAGTAGGGGCCTGAGCAAAATAGCACAGTGGTAGGTGTTTGCCTTGTTCACCCAGGACAGACCTGAGTTCCATACATAGTGTCCCATATGGTCCCCCAAGCCGGGAGTGATTTCTGAGTGCATAGCCAGGAGTAACTCCTCAGCATCACCGGGTCTGGCCCAAAAACAAAACAACAAAATAGGAGTTTTTGTAATAATAATTTTATTTAAAAAGAAGTAATGTAGTATTAATTTAATATTGGCAACACAAAGTACTTCTTCCTGATATGTATCAGTTTTATATTTTTAGCTCACACATGGAAATGCAAATAAGAATAAATGTATACCATGCTAGAAAATACTTTGGAATTTTACATTATATTATGATCTATATTTGAACTCCAGGATTTTCTCAGTGGTCCAGAAAAACATTGTTATTAGAAGTCTTAATCAAAAAGAAAATTATATTGCTAATTTTGTGTGGTTTAAATGTATGTTCTATTCCTAATGGGGTGAGAACTTTATTCTAGGTTTTATGTTCTTGGTCCACTTTTCTAGTGATCAGACTTTAAATGGTCTTAGAATAAATAAGAACACAGTATTTTTTCAAAACATTAAGACATTTTGCAATAAGTTGAAAAAGAAAGGTTATTTTGGGTTTTTTTTTGGTTTTTTTTTTTGTTTGTTTTTCGGGCCACACCCTTTTGATGCTCAGGGATTACTCCTGGTTAAGCGCTCAGAAATCACGCCTGGTTTGGGGGGACCATATGGGACGCTGGGGGATCGAACCACAGTCCTTCCTGGGCTAGCACTTGCAAGCAGACACCTTACCTCTAGCGCCACCTCACTGGCCTCAAAAAGAAAGTTTTAATCATATTTTACATGAATGAAGAATCTTCTTTATTCATCAATTACAAATATACTTCCATAAATTTTATTAACCCGTTTATAAGCTATAAATAGTAAACTAAAACCAGAAATTCAGGAAGATGACAGGAAAGGAAGGAGGCGAAATAATGACAGAAGTCATATCTAAAAGCACAAAAAAACATCTTACTACAAAGCAGGGCAGTGAATAGTTGTAGCCATTAGCGCTTCTCAATTTATATAACTAAGGAAATGATAATATTTATTAATCATAATGGCAAAGGCAGAAATGGAAACATGTATGCCTTCATTTTCTACAAGAATATTAAAATGGGAAGAATTACAACTTATAGCATCATACCAGGATGGTTTGGTTCTATATATTCATATACTCTAAAAAATAGTCTTCAATTATCAATTATTTTAAAAATCCATATGCTACTAAAGCTGCATGACTGGTATTGACATTCTGAAATGTCCCTATTTGTCCCAAAGTGAGACTTTTAAGACTTAATTAGATAAATCAGATTAAAATAATTTTATGTAACTGGAAAATGGTTTTTGGGTCAGCACAGAAAATGTATATACAAGTTAATGGTAAATAAATCTTTCATAGTCTCATAGATGCCGTTTGAAATTTGTACATTGTAGATAAAATTTTTACAAGGTTTTGAGTGGAAAAATCACCTAAATGAACTGATTTAAAGAAAAAATCAGTTAAGCAAACATTTCTTAAACAGCTGCATGGACAGAGAGATAAAATGTTGATCCTTGCACTTAGGTGACCCAAGTTCAATCCCTAGAACCACAAACAGTCCCAGGAGCACGACCAGGATGATCCTGGAGTTCAGAGCCAGGAGAAACCCCTGAACTTTCCTGGGCGTGGGGAACATCCTCAAAAGAAAAAAAAAAGGCCCAGCTTCAGTGAATTATCCACTAGACAGGCGACAGAGGCTTTAAATGAGTCATCCCACAATCATGGAAGCCAGTAGAATGATAAATACATAAACAACCCTAACATGATAAGGGCTATGTAGATAGCTATAGAAGTAAATTGGGTGTTCAGATAATGGAGCATTTAATGCTGCCTGTGGAGGAAATCATGAAAAGTGATTTTCTGAACTTTGATTTGAAGGATCAATAGTTAGTCAACAATTGAACCATAATACAAAAGATACTTTGCATAGAAGGAAGAATGTGTCCCAGATCACTATAATGTGTGTGCCTAAGCATAATTTATTGTCCCTAGAACGATAGAATTCTTGTGGGGAAAGAATGGTTTTATTTTGATAAGCTAAAATTATATCAGGTCAGATGATATAAATCAGAGAGACCAATGGATGCAAGTTGTGTTTGAAGACTAAGAAATTGCCTGCTTGTGTTCTAACTAATTCCTTTTATTCCTTTCTTTATCCTTTATGTCCTTTCTATATTCTGTGCATGTACTTTGAAACGTTAATGTATTCTATACCTTTCATTACTGTTGTTTTTAAATTTAATTAAATTATTTCAATCTGGAATGCAAGGTTCTTTTCTAGGTAGGATTTTTTTTTGACTCTTTTACTACAATAGATAAATATTGTCACAGAGTAATCTTAGGACTCTGAAGACCCATTCAGATACTCATCTTCCACGATTCAGTGTCATCTCACCCAGACTCCCATTCCACTCCAAGGAAAACTTGCTCTAGATTTTCAAGTCAGGCTTTGGTCACTGAGTATTGACATCATTCCAAAGAGTTTTGCAGTGGACCCGTTAGAAACATGCAGATGCAGGAGCTGACATCTGGTCACGATTAATCCTCTCAACACCCTGGCCTGATGCAAGCTAGCCTTGGGCTCCAGCCAACTACCCCTGAGAAGGCTGAGCCCTCTCCTTCATCATGTTTGCAAGCCAGTACTTTACTCAGCCTTCCTTCCCTACTCTCCTCTCTTTTTACTAGAACCTTTCAGGTAAGGAGGCCTTATAAAATAGGGTCCACTGGGGAAAATCCAGGATCATCTGGCAAAGTAACAGAGGTTGTAAGTACTCCTGCACTGCTGAGGATGACAGGGACTGAAGTTGACATCATTGTCATCCTAGAAAAAACAGGACTATGGGGCCCGGGAGATAGCATGGAGGTAAGGCGTTTGCCTTTCATGCAAAAGGTCATCGGTTCGAATCCCGGTGCCCCATATGGTCCCCCGTGCCTGCCAGGAGCAATTTCTGAGCATGGAGCCAGGAGTAACCCCTGAGTACTGCCGGGTGTGACCCAAAAACAAAAAAAAAGAAAGAAAGAAAGAAATGTAACAAGTAACCACAAATATGAGGTGCCTGATCCTTGGTTCTGTTCTAAAATGGGAACAATCGCCATCATTGTCTAAGGGTGTTTATTATCAATATTCAGTTGGCTCCTGCACTTTAGGTTTTTTGCAGTTTTTACCCAATGACCATACAAAGTGATATTTGTCATTAATACCTGTAGTGCTATGTCTGGATCAAAGACATATAGACCAGGTCATGCTATTGCCCTGTGACAGTCACCAGTGTCCTCTGAGACTCTGCTGTCACTTAAAATTATAGGCATTGCTGTTGATGTCACAGGAGGTTGAAACTGAATGAGATAATACATCCCAGAGCTTTCATAATGATTGGCCTATGACTGAGTGTTTAGTAAGTTGTAAATGTACTTCTGAAACATCTTGTCCCCTGCTCTGTTTTTCCTTCTGCCCTAGAAGTCAGAATGCAGATAGAGATGGAAAACTGGTCCCCAAAGATGGAGATTTCCTTCTAATCAGTTTTCATTTGTCCACATGTATTCAGAAGAAGTAGCTCTTTCTTTCTCTCTTTCTTTTTTCTTCCTTTCTTTCTTCTTTCTTTCTTTCTTCTTTTCTCTTTCTTTCTTCTTTCTTTCTTTCTTTCTCTCCTCAATACTTTCTTTTTCTTCCTCTATGGGAACTTCTTCACTCTTGCCTAGCAGAAAGACAGAACTGGCACCATGAAGGTTGTCAAAGATGGGGAGTATAGATAAGGCCTTTCTGGGTTAGATGTGGTGGGTGCATGAAAATATGTTTGAAAGTAATTTTTGTCTTTGAGGTTGCTGTCTCAGAACACCACAAAAAATGGCTTAGGGGAGTAGAAATGTATTTTGCACAGTTCTACCCCACCGTTACGTTGGGGATTAGGATTTGAGCATATGCATTGGAGGGGTGGGAGGTAGACACTCAGTCTTTCATTGGGAAGTCTTTCTTTAATAAATGTAAACACAAGCCAGATAATGATAAAAGAGAGTCAGACCCATGAAATAACACCCTGGGTATGTATTAATTCAGGTATAAAAATCATCTGATAACAGTAAGCATGTTCATTCCTTTGTATTTACTTGAGCCTATTATTAATAGAAAACAACGAAACTATAAAAAGCTGTTTTTCTTTTTCCCAATTATTGCAAAACAGGGCTAAACATAATTTTTGAGCCTATTTATTGTTTTTGAGTTATGAGTTCATCATGGAACTAGCTCTAAGGTTCACTTGATCCATATTGGATGTGGATGTGTGTATGATTGTGTGTGTGTGTGTGTTTAAGTAACCTGATTCTGTCCATTTCTACTTTGTTCCTTTTTTTTTCCACTCCTCTAATTTGTTCCTTAACTCTGGAACCCCCCCCCCCCCAAGCAGTCTCAGGCTCTTGCCATATCTTCTGTATTTTAACTCAAACTTTTGTAGTTATTTTTTCTTTCAAGAGATAAATTCCTATGTATAAACCTCTGATTTTGAAGTTATTTTTTTCTCAGATAACGATCCTTTTGGAGACTCAACATTGTCATCTAGGTGGAAGGTAGAATGGTTGGTGAGCAGGGAATCATGAAAAGTCAGGACATAGGCTATTCAGATCCAGCATTGACCTTAACTCGCTGAGCAAGTCCTAATCTATATTCCTTCTCTTAAGAGGAGTTCGATAAATGGTTTCTCATCCTCTTTGGGCATCACATTATTTATCTGTAATGGAAGAGGTTGGAAGAGACGACCTCCAAGGACCCTGCCAGCGTTAAATTCTGTGATTATATTCTAAATGTTAGAACAACATGGTGCTTTACTGGCATTCCCATTAATGAAATTGCACATCATTTATCTTATAAATGAAAAGCACACACCAATAGCAGTAGGCCAGCCAAGCCTAAAAATGCATGTGTGCGTGTGTGTGCGTGTGTGTGTGTTTTAAATACCCACAGCTCCCTAATGGCACTTGTGATGAATGGGGATGTCTTCTAACAAAAATATATTCTCCTCTTCTGTGGACCTGCCTGACCCGCCTTTTGTTCGGTGGCTCAGATATAACAAACAGATTACCTTTTTAATTTTATTTAAACCATTGTGATTTACAAAGTTATTCATACTTGGATTTTAGAATGGTTCAGGGACAATCTCACCATCAGTGTCAACCTCACTCTACCAATGTTTTCAAAGTCCATCCCTTGCCAACATTCCCAACTCCAACCTGCCAGTATAACAGGACCTTTTAAAGTTTGGTTATTAAATATCAGGCCTCATGATTTCATTGTTGTTGACTCTGGATTGGAAATTTAGTTCTATCTTTTCTTAATACCACCAAGCACCTGAGACCCCTTAGTCCCTGTCTCTCATTATTTCACATGTGTCTTTTTTCTCTTCCACTCAATTGCTTTCCTTAATTCTATATTCTGGGTCTAGAGTGTTCTCGACAACCCCAATTTTTTTAAGCCATTGCATTTCTTCGGCAGTTATTATAAATACCACTTATAAATAATATCATCTTGTATTTATCTTTCTTCTTCTGGCTTATTTTATTTAATATAGTATCATACAGTTCCATACATGTCACAAGGAATTACATGATTAAAATATTCACTAAAGCTATGTAGCATTGCACTCTGTATTTGGACCACATCCTTACGATCCACTCACCTGTTTTTTTTGGACATCTGGGATGATATCAAATCTTCGGCACCCTTTTTTTTTGAGGTGGGGGTTGGTGGCTTGGGGAAGGTCACACCCAGTGGCACTCAGGGGTTACTTCTGGCTCTGTGCTCAGAAGTCACTCCTGGCAGGCACAAGGGACCATATGGGATGTCAGGACTAGAACCAGGGTCAGTTCAGTGTTGGCCACCTGCAAGGCAAATGCCCTACCACTGTTCTATTGGTGTGTGCCCTTCCACTATCCTATCACTTCAGCCCCCTCTTTAGTGCCTTTTTTTTTTTTTTTTTTTGGTTTTTGGACCACATCCAGTGACGCTCAGGGGTTACTCCTGGCTATTCACTCAGAAGTTGCTCCTGGCAGGCCTGGGGGACCATATGGGGAACCGGGGGATCGAACCGTGGTCCGTCCTAGGTTAGCACAGGCAAGGCAGGCACCTTACCTCCAGCGCCACTGCCCGGCCCCCTCTTTAGTGCCCTTTGATATAGTTCCACCTACTTATTACTTGAAAGATAGTGGGAAATAAAATTTTACTTCATATCTGATGATAGTAAAGGTTTTTTTTTAAATAAAAACTGTTTTTATGCACCTATTTTTGTTGCATCTCTCTTTGCTCTATTAGAAGATTCTCAAGGGGTAAACTGGTAAGATCCTGTTTAAATTTATTCCTTCCCATCTAGAAATGTTCTGACATAAAGCTTCTGTCTTTATTGTCCTTCTTCCTCTCAGAGATAATGAACTGTCCTGCCAAGAAGGAACCTCTGCAAATCCCACCCTCCACCTCATTTCCTGTGACTAGAACCAGGAACTTCACCCAGCTTGTCCTCTTCTGCTTTCTTTGAAAATATCACACAAGAATTTCCGAATCATCCCGAAAAACTTTTCCTGAGGCTCCCAGTGCCTGTGGAAAATCCAGCCCTCTGCCCTTTTCCCATGTCCATCCAGTGTCCAATTGAACAGAAAAGTGTCTCTTTCTTACTTGCAGAAACTGAGCCCTACAACCAGTGTTCCTCTTAGCCCAGGTCATGTCATTTAAATCTGTTTATTTGTATGTGCGCCCCTCTTCAAATGAGATCATAAAGAGATTTTAAGTTTTTCTTATAAATCTCATTTCCAGACTTTTTCCCAATTAAGTTAAGCAGAGTGTCAAAGCATTACCTTCTGTGAGACAGTGCCTATTCCATGGCCTGGTCTACCATGAGGCAGTTCTCTCTGTGGACCTCTATGACTATCTCTTGCTCCAGTTTATTTGATGCATCCCGAACATGGGTGTCACCTCCCCAAAATAGCTTTTACCAGGCTCCCCTCTCCCTCCTGTCAGCAGAAGAGTTTCCTCTGACCATCTGCTCCTGCATTCTTCAATTCTTCAATGTCAATCCATTTGTCCATGTGATAAACAAGGCTCTGAGTGGTGGCAATACTTTTGGTCATTATATGTCTGGTTTTCTTTTTTTGTCCCCAGATTCACAATACAGACCCGGCAAGGGTCTGGGTTGAGGTGTATATGGGGTGCATTTACTGTACCTCCTCTTTCTATACAGTCAGTGTAAAGAACACAGCCTGTGATAAGAATTGGGAGGCCTTATTTTTTCTTATATGTCTGGTTTTCATTTCTCAGGCAGTTAATATTTTTCTTTTTGTATTTTATTGTAGTCATTGAACATCTATACCAGATAGGTCTAAGCACAAAAACCCTTTAGCATGGTCCTTTTTGTGTTATAATATTGCATCGTTCTTGTCTAGAGACAACAAAAGTTATGGTCAAGGTAGGAGATACAGTGCAGTGTCATAAATTCTGTACAGTTTATCACTGACTTGCTTTTATGACTAGGGGTAATAATATGTTAGTTTCCTTTTCTGAAAAATATGAACAAAAACATGCACTGCTCTGATACCAAAATCCAGTGATATTTTGGTGAAAATTACTAGCGAGACTAAAGGAAAATTCCCTAGGAACTCAGATTATTGTACTACTGTTATTATTGTTTATTTATTTATTTTTTGGTTTTTGGGTCACACCCAGCAGTGCTCAGGGGTTACTCCTGGCTCCATGTTCAGAAATTGCTCCTGGCAGGCACGGGGGACCATATGGGGCACCGGGATTCGAACCGATGACCTTTTTTTTTGTTATTATTGTTTATTTAAAAAGGTGGGTATGTGAGGGACCAGAGCAGTGGTGCAAGTGGTAAGGCATCTGCCTTGCACATGCTAGTCTAGGACAGACCAGGGTCTGATTCCCCAGCGTCCCATATGGTCCCCCAAGCCAGGAGTGATTTCTGAGTGCATGGTCAAGAGTGACCCCTAAGCATCCATGGGTGTGGCCCAAAAATTAGCAACAATTTATTAATAGTCCTAAAATTTTATCAATGCTTCCAGCCCAGACCTTCTGACCTAGCTTTAAAAAGGTTTTGCCCAGAAAGAGAGCATGTTTCCATTCTGGTATGTGAGATGTTTTCCTCTTGGTTAGGCATACACACCTGTAGGCAGATCCTGGCTTGCAGGCTACTGCAATAATATCCACTGGAGATCAAGGCTGACTCCAGATGACCTGGCCTGAAAGTGTGTTCGCCTAGAGACCAAATTCTTTGTCCCACACTGAAGGCTCTAAAGGCATTGTGGTGTGCGGCATTTCTTCCTGAGGATGCTGGATATTGATCAGTCAGAGCGGTCTTTCCCCAAGAGCTTAACACTCCCCTTTGTCAACTTTTTCAGCCAGGAGATATCAAGAAAATTGCTTCTTTGCCCTGTTTTCTTTGTCAGACAAGCAGACTAGAAACTTTGGGGTTATGTCAGACAAAATCACATGAGGGTTTTTTTAGCACTGTCAGTAGGACTTGCAATGCTCTCTAGGATACAATACCTGATGCCAAGCAGAAAATATTTCAGCCTGATGTCCAGTTCCTCCTTGAAAAGCTAGGACTATGTTCTTTTGTTTCCAATGTTCAAGTCCTCTCAGCAACATGCTCCCTGTCAGAGCAAATGTCAGAATCAGGCAAAGCTAGTATGCTTGGGAAGAGACATTAGACAAGTGTCTAAACTATTATAGCTCTTGTCTCCCCTACAGTTCTAAAAATATCCTTGTACACCATTCTTTATTGTTAGTATTTGTGATTGCTTGATCAGCTCCAGAGCCCCTTTCTGTCATGGAAAATTAATCATCACTAAGAGTGTAGGTATTTTTTCCTTTTCTCATTTTTAAACATGAACATTTCCCCCCTTAAACAGCCAAATGTCATCACCTGTGTGTCTCTGTTTAATAATAGTTTTTTTTCTTGCTCTAGGATGGTCGTCTGCGGGTCAATGACCAACTGATTGCTGTTAATGGGGAAGCTCTTCTGGGGAAGTCCAATCACGAAGCTATGGAAACACTTCGGCGGTCTATGTCCATGGAAGGAAATATCCGAGGCATGATTCAGTTGGTTATTCTGAGGAGGCCGGAGAGACCAGTTGAGGTAATGCTGATCTTAATTTCTCAGAGTAAACTGTCTAAACCATCACCAGTATTCCACATACTCCCATCCCTACTATGGTCATTAAGAATCATACAGACGGGGCCCGGGAGATAGCATGTAGGTAAGGTGTTTGCCTTTCATGCAAAAGGTCATCGGTTCAAATCCCGGTGCCCCATATGGTCCCCCGTGCCTGCCAGGAGCAATTTCTGAGCACGGAGCCAGGAGTAACCCCTGAGCGCTGCCGGGTGTGACCCAAAAACCAAAAAAAAAAAAAAAAAAAAAAAAAAAAAAAAAAAAAAAAGAATCATACAGACTCTGAAATTGGAAAAAAATCCCCAGAGGGGTTCCCATGGACTTATGTGGCTAATCGGTGATGTATAATTTAGGTATCACTAGAAAATGAAAAGTGTGTTTATGAAATAAGTAATACATTTTTTTCTATATAAGAAAGGCCATACTTTCTAGAAAATCTTAGCAGTCTGGAATATTTATATTCTCTATCATAGGGATAGAGAGATAGCATAAGGGAGAGGCCATTTACATTGTACACAGCTGACCCAAGTTCAATCAACATTCCATATGATCCCCTGAACACCACCAGGAATGATCCTTAAGCACAGAGTCAGGAGTAACTCTTGAGAACTACAAGTTGTGGCCCAAAAACCAAAAACAATAAAAGATTAGCATAAAATTAAAGCATTAAAATATCAAACATCTTTCTATATTTCTTTGTTGATTGGCTAGTAGGAGTCATATCCAAGAAACATCTTGATCAGATTTTAATGATGTTAGTGGTGGACATATTATAATAAAATTGTGTCCCCTCAAATATATAAACATTTATAATCTTGTCAACCAAAGTTGCTCAATAAAAGCAAAAAATAAATTAATTGTTTTCAGTAAAATTAACTAAAATATGTAAGGGATTTACAAATTAAAAGAGTTTAAAAAGCAGTTGTGGTCTATAGTGGTTAAAACTTTGAACTCCAGAGTTGCACATTTCTTGAGTTAAAATCTGATATTGTCTCTTTCATGGAGACATATGATGTACATATGATCATAGATAAGTGCTCAATGATAAGTGATCATAGATAAGTGCTCACTGTGTAACATTCTTTGTAGCGGTCAATAATAAATATTATAGTATGGACTTTTGGGGGTTTTGGGGGGAGGGTCATACTTAGCAGTGCTCAGAGTTTACTTTTTTTTGGGGGGGTCACACCCAGCAGTGCTCAGGGGTTACTCCTGGCTCCATGCTCAGAAATTGCTCCTGGAAGGCACAGGGAACCATATGGGGCACCGGGATTCGAACTGATGACCTTTTGCATGACAGGCAAATGCCTTACCTCCATGCTATCTCCCGGGCCCCAGAGTTTACTTTTGACTCTGCACTTAGGAATTACCCCTGACAGGCTTGAGGGACCATATGGGATGCCAGGCAACATACAAAGCAAATGCTCTCCCTTCTGTTTTATCACTCCAGCTCCTATTTTTTTTGTTTTGGGTTTAGTTTGGTCTGGTTTGTTTTTGTTAAATCCCTGACCTCCCAGTACTGTTCGTTCAGGGACCTCAGAACAATTTTTACAGTTACTTAGACTGACTTGTAGGTCATGCAGTGTTATTGCTAGGAGTTACTCTGGGCCATTTTAACAATATTCATAGACCACTAGACCTTTCTCTGAAATTCAGGAGGAACTTTGGTGTACTAGCATGGAACCAAGGGTCTCATACCTGCCATGCATGCTTTCAAAGCCTTGAGCAATCTTCCTACCCTTATTATCTGTTCATACATAATTGATCTTCAAGACAATACAGAGTAGATAAATATGTGAATGAATGAAAGCTGTACCTGAAAATCAAATTATCAGAGAAAATAAATAAAAGAAGTAACTTATATACTGTACGTGCTATACCTTATTTTCTTATCAGTTGTTGGAAAGTAGTCACTGTACCTTTTTATGCTTCTGTACATAACCTTGTAAATGTTAAGTAAATGTAAATTGGCCAATTACTGGTGACTATATATAATGAGCCAGCTTGTTTTCAACATTTGTGTCTGCTTAAGTGACAGAAAGTCTTCCATGAATACTTAATAGATTTCACTTATGTATGTGGTTATAAAACCTCTCTATTGGATCCTATCAGTAGTGAATGAGCTCCTTTCCTATTTCATCCTGGGTTTGCTCCACAGGCCTCAAGTCTTGACTAAGTGTGTTAAGGCACCTGTATGCCTTGCAACGTACCCCTTGGAATTTTTGGAAATTGGATCTTCTTTAGGGTTTTTGAATAAATTCCCTCAAACTGATAGAAAACATGGAATATGTGCTTGAGTTTGTACTTTGACACATAAAAAGAAGGGGAGGGACAATAAAAATGATGGTGGACACTTGAAGAGTTATCACACATCTTATTTTTCTTCACTTGATAACTTTCTCTGGAGTGAAAGCACAGAGAGAACAAGATTCTATACTTGGGCTCCTTAGGTGATACAGTTTTGATTTGCCTTTTCCTTGACTCTAAGTGTTTGGGTTCTCCCATTCTAATAGTGAGCTGATGATTATTCCTGAGGAAGAAAGTACTAAAATCACAGTTCATTACCCCTGTGTCAGAGGTGGCCTGTTAATAGAGTTCAGTGGAATATTGATTGGGGATATGAAATGGAACAATAAGCTATTTTTATGAGAACACTTGACCAAGAGCCACTTTTCCATTGCCTAGTATTTATCTGATTTTCATGATGGAGAATTCAGCTCTTGATTCTTAGCTATTGAGAATCTCCATGGCACCCATAAAAATTAACAAACATTTTTTCTAATAAAGATAGCAGCCTAATGTACAGCTAATCTCTATTAAGTTGAAAGAAAACAAGCTGCAGCTATAAGATTTCTCAGATCTCTTTCACTGTATTTTTTTTTCTTTCACTGTATTAAGGGAATGCTGTGTGCTCATGTTTAGGGTGTATTCTCCCCTGGAATAACAGTCAACCTCAAAAACAAATCAAGTGTACTGGCTTCGGCAGCACATATACTAAAATTGGAATGATACAGAAGAGATTAGCATGGCCCCTGCACAAGGATGACATGCAAATTCATGAAGTGTTTCATATTTTTTTCTACATTTAAAAGAAAAATCAAGTGGGGCTGGAGTAGTGGTGTGGAGGCCTTGCCGGTACTAGCCTAGAAAGAATGCAGTTTGATCCCCCGACATCTCAGATGGTCCCCCAAGTCAGGAGCAATTTCTGAGTGCATAGCCAGGAGTAAGCCCTGGTATGCCCCGGTATACCTGGTATAAACTGGGTATATGCCCCCCACCAAAAAAAAAAAAAAATCAAGCCAGCATCTGTAACCGGAAAAAAAAAAAAAAACACCTCAGTTCTACTCATACAGTCAAGTAAATCAATTAGTCAGATTTGGCAAGAATACCAAAATGGTGACTCAAATATTATATTGATATAAAAAAAATTGAAAAAGCTACTTAAGAAAAGTCAAAATATACAGATGTTGGAGTATTTTCCACATTACTCAGATGTACAAGATACGTAAACAGTTTTGATGAGGACCTGGTGAAGAATACATAATAAGCCCTTGATTGAATCAAAATCATTTTAAACAGAAACATGTTTTTCAAAGGATGAGCTTGAGGTTCAATTGTAATTCTATTTGAGCCTAGAGACTTGGTATTAAAAATTGGGTTATGACCTGTTATTTTTTTTCCTTCTCTTCCCAAAAACATTTTCCTCTTGTTGCAAGCTCATCTTGGTAGAAGCAGAATATGTTTAAAAATCCATTATATTTTTTATTGGCTTGGACACTAATGGAGGGCTCCATGACAGCTCTATTTTACAGGCTGAATACTTTAATTAGGCTGGTTACTGATCAGTTGTTGTGATATCGATTGTGTCATTTATCAAAGAGTTGGGAAAGCAAAAAAAATAATAATTTGTTCTTCTTCTTGTAAAATCAGAGCAAGAGGCTCTGAAAATTCCTACCTCTCATGCCTTCTTGGACTCCAGCTTTATTTATTTATTTATTTATTTATTTATTTATTTATTTTTGGTTTTTGGGCCACACCCAGTGATGCTCAGGGGTTACTCCTGGCTATTCGCTCAGAAGTCGCTCCTGGCAGGCACGGGGGACCATATGGGGAACCGGGGGATCGAACCGCGGTCCGTCCTAGGTTAGCGCAGGCACCTTACCTCCAGCGCCACTGCCCGGCCCCAGGACTCCAACTTTAAATGAGGGCAAGCTTGCCTCAGAACTAGGCTGAGTCTGACAAGTGATACAGAAGCCAAGTAAAACACTAGATGTGGAAAATTGTGCAGAGTCTTGAAAAAAGAAAAAAGAAAAGAAAAATCTAAGGTCCTTCAAAGTTGAAAACATCTTAATTGCATGTGTAGTATGTGAGCATCGAATGTTTTAAATATTATGTTTGATGACCAGGATACCAAGTTTTTATAACTACGGCAGAATATTTAAGTCAAATACCTGGCGTAAGCCAAATGCTTTTTCAGAAGGAAATAGTTCTGGGGATCAAGTTTGTGTTTCTGGTTGTGGCGTGTTCCTCTCAAAAAACAATCAATGGCACAGCCACTGGAAATAGCTTCCAAATCACTTCCTTGAACTATGTTAGGAAGACACCCATGAGTATTAGCAAGAGCCCATTCTCAGTCCTTCCATCCCTTGAGGACATCCTTTCTTGCCTCTCCCACCCATGACACCTGTGGAACATGGTTTGTGAGGGTGTTTTTCGGGTTACAACACTTTGGAGAAAACTGTGAATTTGCTTACAGGCTGTGAAAATCAAAACTGGAAATATGGAGAAAAGGGAGGAAAAGAACAGAATCTCAGGAGCTTCTCTGTCTGGCATTTTCATCACTGTTTGTTTTCGCTCCTGGCCCAAACATCCGCTGTCTGCATTGAGACCCACTGATGGCATGACAGTGGCAAACCTGCTTGGGTTCTGACTTGTCCGGGAGCATATGCACTTAGTCGCTAAGGGGAAGAGAGAGGAGCCAGTTGGTTGGCAGAGAAACACCCTTGGCATGAACTGGATTCTTGTGTTGATGCTGCCACAAGCTGCACTCCCAGATGGAAGAAAATTTGAAAGAAGCCCGTAAAAAATCGGGAAAAAATAATAAAGTAAATTCTCCTTTGTGTTGGCTCTCAGCACTCCTCAACTTAACCACCACACTGTCAGTATTTTTTCTTTTCAATTCCTATTTGAAGATATTTGAACCAATAGGACCATTTTTAATAATATTTTTATTAAGACCAATGTGAATTACAATTCTTTCACAGTTGTATTTAAGGTACATAGTGACAGTGAATTATGGCCATTCCCATCACCAATGTTGACCTCCCTCCACCATAGTTCCCAGCATGCCTCCCATATCTCCACCCTTAGCCCCCTGGGTTGCTAGTATAAAGGTCACTTTTGTATATAGCTTGTTGTAGCTTGGGATTCTTTATTCTATTGTTGATGATTGTGGTTTGAGTATTTAAATTTGACCATTTTTTATTTCCACTCAATGATTCTGAGACCGTTTGACCTCTGGGTCCCATCCACTTATTTTTCCCTCAGTATGTAGGCTACTTTTGAATGGGCCTAGTCGGAACTTAATGCCTTAGACTTTACCGAATCTTAGTCTTACAATCTTGAATGATTAGTCATAAATCAATCATCCTTTATATTGACTTTCATTTGGGCAAACTGGAATATATTAACACAAAGCAAATATGATTTTTATTTTTACTCCTTAGGAAGCTGCAGAGTGTGGGACCTTCTCTAAGACCTGCTTTGAGAACTGCCAAAACTCTTTGGCCACTCCTCGGAGAAATGGTAACAGTCCCCTGCACAGATTTGGTATTTCCAGTCCACAAGTCAAGAGGGATGGTAAGTCTCTCCCTGTTCACTGTAAAAATGATAGGAGGAAATGCAAGTCTGACTTATTGTTCTTAAAAATAAGGGGGGGGTGGAGCTAATGAGGCCAGGTGCAGACTTTGTTATTCTGAAACATGAACACTAAGAGTTGGGGATGGGGGAGAACTGAGTCACAGATTGTGAGGCAGAGTCTTGGCATTGCATTGGGCTGAAGTGACATTTCTCTGCTTACCCCAAACATGAGAGTTTTGTAGAAAACAAACCATGCTTGGAGAAGCAAACTGGAAAACTGTCTCTTCAAAGGAAAAAAAATTTTTGTACAGTCTTTTGGTATCAGAAGCTATTCAAGTATCAATTATCACTAAAATTTTTAATGGATGGCTGAAATGAAACACAAATATGGTAATTATTCACAAACGCTTACTTGATTCCAGGATGAGTGTAGAAATTCCACAAATATAGTCCATTTTATGATGTTTGGAGTTGTCTTATTGACTTACTGCACTGTCTTTTTTTTAGTATTTGGGATAAATGCAGTAGAGGTTGAGATGTGAAAAACTTGATTTCTTTCCTATTTCTTTCACTCAGAATTATACTTCAAATGACCAAGAAAATTCTCATAGTTTCCTATAGCCTCTTCCTTAGTAGCTTTATTTTTTGTTTTACAAAAAGTATTCAAGGGCTAGAGTGATAGTATGCTGGGTAGGTCATTTGCCTTGCTTGGGGCCTATCTAGATTTGATTCTTGGTGTCCCATAAGATCCCCTGAGCCCATCAGGAGTGATTCCTGAATGTAGAACCAGGAGCAAGCAAGCCCTCAGCACTGCCAGATGTGGCCAAATATTTTTTTCAATAAAAATACTTATCTTACTCATCAGAAAAGTCTGCCAATCATGTTGTAGAAAGTAAGCACTATCTTCATGAAAACATACATATATAAATACAATCAAAACTAAAATTCTAAATACAATGTTCAAGAAACTTTTCTGAATCAATGCCACTTATGAACATATTTCTATGTCTATTATTTCCTGTAAAATCATATTAGAAATATAGTCATCTTTTGAATGGAAGCACTGGATATTAGTCAATTTATACTTCATTTCATTTCATTCATACTTAAGGTGTATAAGAAAATTTACAGGGAGAAAGTATTTTACATTTTAAGGCTACAATCAGATTTGTAAATCTCAAATTGCTCTAGATTTGGGTTGTTTTTACAAGGAAGAGATTTTTTCTCCCTCTGCATTCCTCTATTTTCATGAGAGTAGTAACAGCTGAGACCATTTATTAAGTATTTGGTGTCTATTAGATACTATTAAGTAATTTATATGCACACTTGAAGTGAATTATGTTATTATCCTCATTTTACAGATGAATAAACAGAAGTTAGAGCAAGTAAATAACTTACCCAGGTTCCTATACTGGATCCATGCAAAGCCTAGGTTCAACTCTTATGTCTCTGGCCCACAATAATTTTTTATATGACAGCATGAAATAAATCTCTCTCACATTGGCCTCTAGAAACTATTGAGATCCTTTCACCAAATAATATTAAGATTGCTCATTAGAAAGTGATTTTACTTTTATATCCAGAAATAGTATGCTTTTTATCAACTTCTTTTATTATGGTGGTGGGAATGTTGCACTGGTGAAGGGGGGTGTTCTTTACATGACTGAAACCTAATCACAACCATATCTGAAATCAAGATGTTTAAATAAATTTAAAAAAAAAAAAAGAAAAGGTTAAGTTGAAGAACTGAGGAAAAAAAAAAGAGTTCTGAACATGGGCTTGAGAGATAGCATGGAGGTAGGGCATTTGCCTTACATGCAGAAGGACGGTGGTTTGAATCCTGGCATTCCATATGGTCCCCCAAGCCTGTCAGGAGCGATTTCTGAGCATAAAGCCAGGAGCGATTTCTAAACGTAAAGCCAGGAGTAACCCCTGAGAGCTTCTGGGTGTGACTCAAAAAACAAAAAACAAAAGAATTTCTTAACAGAAATATCTTTCTGAGATTTAATTTACATAATAGAGAGCCTAGGTAAAGAACAGAAAGCTTTTTGTTTTGTTTTGTTTTGTTTTATGGGTCATAACCAGCAGTGCTTAGGGGTTACTCCTGGCTCTGCACTCAGGAATCACTCCTGGCAGACTCAGGGAACCATATAGGATGGCAGGATGAAACCTGGGTTAGCTGAATGGAATGCAAAGCAAGCACCTTATTTTGCTCTGTATTGCTCTGGCCTGAACAGCAGCATTCTTTTGTTTTGTTTTGGTTTTTGGAGTTTTGTTGGACCACACCCCGTGATGCTCAGGGGTTATTCCTGGCTATACACTCAGAAATCGCTCCTGGCTTGGGATACCATACGGGATGCTGAGGGATTGGACTGCAGTTCATCCTAGGCTAGCACCAGCAAGGCAGACACCTTACCATTTCACACCACTGTTCCGGCCCCCTTAACAGCATTCTTTAGGGAGAAACTATCCTTTCTTCCTTGCTTCCAATTCAAAAAAGAATATTGGTGTCTGATTTAAAAAGTACTTATGCATTTTATTGCCATTTAATTTTTAAGTAGGATGTGTTTCAGTGAATTATAATCCTCTGGCTTCATTCCTAACCACAACAGTGACATTCAAAAGAAATTGTGCATGTCGCCTGATTTCTTTGTTAACATGCAACACCTTTATTGCTAAGTATATAAAGTAACATGCCTATGATGTTGAAATGAAAATTACATCAAGTATTTTAGTGGCTATGTAGATAATTCAACAAAATCAGATCATATATTTATATAGGGTAGCAAATATTAAATAAGAAAACCATTCAATTAAAATGCAAAGATATACTTGAAAAAATTAAAATAAGAAAGCTAATTCATACATATGCTTAAAGTGTAATACAGTATAAAACCTTGTAACTTCAATAGAATATTTAGTTTTTGTTTCTATTTAATTATTGAAGTCCTTTGGGGGTGGGCACTAGAGGAACAGGTAGAAGGTTCTGTCTGTTCTAGTCCCCCTGAGATATAAGTCCAGGAAGACCACTAGTAAAATTGCTCGGTAGGTCAATTATCTGCAGAAAAAACTAAAGAATTCTGAAAAATTTTAAACTTACTCAAAGTGGCATAAAATTTTTGGTTTCGTTAAAAAATGAAATCACTGGGGCCTGGGAGATAGCATGGAGGTAAGGCGTTTGCCTTTCATGCAAAAGGTCATCGGTTCGAATCCCGGTGCCCCATATGGTCCCCCGTGCCTGCCAGGAGCAATTTCTGAGCATGGAGCCAGGAGTAAGCCCTGAGCGCTGCCGGGTGTGACCCAAAAACCAAAAAAAAAAAAAAAAAAAAAAAAAAA
>PVKC010003963.1:0-37231 GCA_004027635.1 Crocidura indochinensis
AAAAAAAAAAAAAAAGAAAAGAAAATAATAGAAACATAACGTGTATATAAGTTTATGACTCCAGAAATCACTACAATATAGGGTAAAATAAATTTTATTACTGCCTTCTTACTATGAGAAATAGATTTTTAGTACTGGAGGAATAGCACAGCTCATAGAGTCTTGCCTTGCACTTGGCTGACATAGGTTTGATCCCAAACACCTTTGATCCCTTCTTGGAGTGAACCCTGAGCAACAAATAATGAATAGTTCCTGAGCACTAATGGACATGACTCCAAAACAACAAAATCTTAGCTTTCCTCTGATCACTTAATTTAATTTTATAATTAATTTAAAGGACCACCTCTAGAGTATCAGTGGCTTATATCTTGATCTCCGCTAAAGGACTAAGAATGAGAATACTTCAGGATCATTTGAGGTTCTGGAATTCAAACCAGTTTTATAGCTGGTTTATTTTTTGTCCCCTCCCAGACCCTTTGATTTTATATTATCTCTCTGGCCCCTTCAACTCTTTCTAAACAATGTTTATATTATATTGTATAGGACAGTTATTCTATGACATAAATTCTATGAAATACAATATAATTTTATATATTTTACCTCTATCATCTATGTATTTATCTATTTCTGTTTGTCCATCTCTCACATTGTGACTATTCCTGTCAACTTTCATCTTCAAAGAGCCCCATTAGATCACCTTCAGAATATTGATGTTGATCTGTCCTTTGCTCTGCCAATTGAATGTTCCCTACTTCTTTAGTGTATCCTTAATAATTATTATAATATTATATATTATAATATAATAATTATTATTATATTATTATAACCTTTGATGTTCCTTTGGCTTGGCCATTATAAGTTTGTGGATTCTTTGTGAAATCATTTTCAAGTTTTTAATTCTTGAGTTTCTGAGTCCTTCAAGACTGCAAAAGCAATTAACAAATAATGGTATTAGAAACAGTCAAATTTTTTAGTCTTTTTATACACCACATATTTGAATCGTGATCATGATGTTTTTGGGTTTTTTTTTTTTTTGGTTTTTGGGCCACACCTGGTGGTGCTCAGGGGTTACTCCTGGCTGTCCGCTCAGAAATATCTCCTGGCAGGCATAGGGGACCATATGGGACACCGGGATTCGAACCAACCACCTTTGGTCCTGGATCCGCTGCTTGCAAGGCAAACGTAGGTGTTCTATCTCTCTGGGCCTGAATATGATTTTTAAAACAGTTTTAAGGAAGTACTTGGGGACTAAGATATAGTACAGCAGATAGGATACTTGCCTTGCTTGTAACTAAATAGGGCTGGTGACAACAGACCAGAGAAGTCCTTGATAGCCAGACTAGAAATGATCCCTATACAGAAAGATTTAAGCCCTGACAATAGCTAGGTGGGTGTGACTTAAAAAAACTAAACAAAAACAATGCTGGCTATTTTAATAAAGGAAAGCATACTTGTGTTTAAAGAGCATGGTTGTGACTTTTTTGTTTGTTATCCACTTCAGAGACTGGGGTTCAAATTAACCACCCACGTTCGCCAATGGTGAGCTATTTTATGGGGCATTAAATTTACAACTAACAATGCTCAGGGATTATTCTGGCTCTGTGCTTTGGGATCTCATGGTGTATATCACAATGATTTACTTTTAAAATATATGTTAAATAAAATAAAAATATTAAATAATAAATAGTAAGTGCCTATTCTATGCTGCCTTGGTTTCATGCTTTTGGTTTATGATACCTGTCCAAACTGCTCAATCCATGTTGCCTGATCATGCAAATTGGCTCCTACATATTCTGGGCCACACTGCCAAAAATTGCCTAGCCATGCTGCCTAGTGGTTCTTAATGCATAGGTGCCAATCTGCCTAGTGTTCATAGTGTTTGGTTCATAAAGCCTGGGTGTGAGTATCACTACTTGGTTCTTGTTGCCACCAAAATGGCCTCTCAGTGCTCAGTGTCTGATGTTTTTACGGCACTGGCTTCTTCTTTATTCTCTAACTGGCCAGGTTTTAGAGTTGTCTTTTCACCATCAGTCTGCTTGTGTGATAGGTAATCAAAGAGGAAGATCTCTATTTGCTGGCCTCTTTACATTTTGCAGGAGAGATTTATAATTACCAGGTGTATTATCTTAATTATCTGGCACTCGTTCCCTTCCACAATAACAGATTCACTGAAAAAAATATATATTTATTTTGTGTATTTATTTATATCTTTAACTATTTATGATAATAACCAATTTTTTCCACTGTCATTTCTGTATTATTATTATTCACTGCTACCCTGAAAGAAGTCACATCATATACTATTATGAAATTATGTTAACTTCTGAATTAATTGGTCAACTCATCAGAGTTTCACACATGAGTTTTATAAACCTCATGGATATTTTTCATTAATTTGTATTATGTTGAATTTTATTTGGATTAAACTTCTATTTAGAGCACCGAGAAAATTTGTTTTACTTAAAAAAGAATACCTTTTATTTTATGCAAATATATGATTCTAATTATAAACAAATAATTTCCAGAGGAAAGAAAAAGATTGATATGTAGCATTTGATAATTTCTTTTTTTTGGGGGGGGGGTCACACCCGGCAGTGCTCAGGGGTTACTGCTAGCTCCATGCTCAGAAATTGCTTCTGGCAGGCACAGGGGACCACATGGGGCACCGGGATTCGAACCAATGACCTTTTGCATGAAAGGCAAATGCCTTACCTCCATGCTATCTCCCGGGCCCCGAAGTGGGAGCCACCTGGCAATTTTTTTTTTGTGTGTGTGTGTGTAGTTTTTGGGTCACACCTGGCAGTGCTCAGGGCTTACTCCTGGCTCCATGCTCAGAAATTGCTCCTGGCAGGCACGGGAGACCATATGGGGCACCAGGATTCGAACCGATGACCTTTTGCATGAAAGGCAAACGCCTTACCTCCATGCTATCTCCCGGGCCCCGCATTTGATGATTTCTATGGATTAAATAGTCCTACCTAAGCCACAGTTAAAAGTGATCTCACTGAATAAAACTTATGACAAAAAAAATAACAAAAAATGTATTTATACATATATAGGAGGTGATTATGAAAGCCATCAAAACAATGAACAAAATAAAATATTTTACTAAAAGTTAATAATTAGAGACTAAATTAAAATATGAATATTTTGCTACATGAAAGCTATATAAAACTGAGCACCAAAAGGTGATTTGTAGTTAAATTTAACCCTAGGAATGATTCCATTATGACTCTTAATGTTTTATAATCTCTTAATTTTTGCTGTTACTTTATTCCAGTAGTACTTTATTCCTCATCCATATTACTTTACTTATAAATATTCTAGTTTTATAATACATTTCTGATGCCAGTCAAACTCTCTGATAGTTCAGACTAGAGATAGTTTTACCCCTTCTCTCAACTTTCTTCAATCCCACCTGGAGAGGGAGATCCTCCCATAGATGGGAGGGGTCTATGGAGGGTACAATTGGGTTGCCTCGGGTCAGAGGGGAAGATTCAGGAGGAGATTCAGAGAGAGGGAGGAATAGAAAGAAGCCTGAGGAGAAGGAGGCAGGACGGAGAGAACAGAGACAGGATTAAATGCAGGGCAGCAAGAGGGGGCTATTTAAAAGGTTAGCTAAGAAGCCACACATGGTAGCTAGGGCCTATTAATAATAAAGCTTCATGTCTCCTGAAATCTGACTGCTGTAGGATAATTTCCTTGCCATTATTCTGAACCCTCAGACCCACCAGACTGAAGAAGCTGTAGGCCCCTGGCCTGGACGAAAAAGGCCTTATCATCCATCCATCTACCAACCAGGATTCTTATTAATTTAATTAATACTACAATATAGCACAGTGATAGGGCATTTGTCTTACATGTGGCTGACCCAGGTGAACAGACATGTTTTTGATTCCCCATATCCCATATAGTCCCCAAGGCCTTCCAGAATCAATTTTTGAGTGCAGAGCCAGGAGTAACTTTGAGTGCCACCTGGTATGTCTCAAAAATAAAGAAAATAAAAAACAAAAAAAACAAAAAAACACTATTTCTTTTATTTTATATCAATGAACAATAATAATATGGTTCTTTGTCCCACAAATGCCTAAGTTCCTGTGTGTATGTGTGTATATATACATATATATATGAATGAGAATTATATTAAGCATATTTCTTATATGTGCTCTTCCTATAAACACTCACTTCCTCTAGTCCATTGTCCTGTCTTCTCATTCTGAAAGATATTTTTGTAGTGCATCTTATATGTGAACTAAGTCAGTTACAGATGCAAAGGTGAAAAGGAAACAGGAACATATTCCTAAGGGTTATCATGTGATCCCAAAGACATTTATAGGTTATCTCAAAGTTTTACAAGAAACCAACTACAATCCCAAGGGGATTCATTAAATCACTGACAGCAGCTAGATTGCCTGCATAAAAGCTTACTTTCTATACTGACCCATTACCCTTTTTACTAACTTGTGACCCTAAAAAGATCTGTAAAACCTCCTTGGTCCCAATCTGACAGCATGAAAGCTTTAGAGTACAGCAAAGCCACTATCTTCTCAGGCTGTGAATACAAGAAACACCATGTTTATTCTTTGCTTGTGCAAACCTTTATTTCTCAAGTAATTGACTCTTGAGACTCTGCCACCATGTTTGGATTTAATCATAAGCATATACTTGAAGATTGAATTACAAAGCATATATAGTGTCAATTTATTCTTATATTAATATAAAATATATTAATATAAAATATAAAATACTTCATCTTGTATAAAATTTATATAAATCACCAATTGTCATATTGAAACACTGAAAAAAGAAAAAGGATGCATGGAAAATTAAGGAAGAAAACACAATAGAAAGAAGACATTTTAATGATATTTGCTAGATACCAGGGGGTAAAACCAATAATATGTGTTTCCTCAAAATATACTGGCATTTATACAAAATACCGAGCAAAGGCACCTTAGTAAATATTTTAGCTTTGTAGGCCAAGACTTGACCATTTTTTGTAAAATTGCAGTTAAATGTACATAACAAGTGAATGAAAGAGCTGCAGGCATTTTTGTGATATATATTGATAATTTAAGAAATGCTATTTTATCAAGAAAATGGAAAGAAAAAATTTAAGTGAAATTTGAGCCTTATTAAATATAAAATAGAAATAACTGTTCACAGTATATAAATTATTATTTTCTTTACTAACAAGTACAACTGTTTAGAACATGCCTTATATATGAAAAACATAAAATTGATATAATGTAAATTCAGCAATACTAGAAATGTTCATTAGCTATGCACTGATGATTGAAATAGATTGTTTAAATGATTGTATGAAAATTATACTATGTACCAAATAATATCAAACATACTATTTGAAAGTACCTTAAAAATTACATCAAAAAGAACCCTCTCAAGTAATACCTGAAATTAGTACCCATGCATGACCTTTATCATTATGTAATCCTAACTCATTCTATGATACAAGTTGGCACATATAATATAAGCCAATTACAAATTTAATAAAATTTAAGGATGCAATTTTTATTATATTAATAGAAGTTTATATTGAAATTGCCTAATTTATTATGGAATTCTTCAAAGAAGTGAATAAAACACCCCTGAAATTCATTGGAAAAATAAACACCCAAGAATCATCAAAGCAATCCTTAGGAAAAAAATAAGGGAGACATTGCTTTCCACAGTTTTAAGTTGTAAAACAAAGCAACGATCATTAAAAACAGCATAGTACAGGAATAAAGACAGACCCTCATATCAATGATATAGATGATTATTCTCATATCAATGATATAGATGAGTACTCAGAGATTGAACCCCCGACATACAATCAATTAATCTTTGACAAAGGTGCAAGAGATGCAAAATGGAGCAAGGAAAACCTCTTCAACAAGTGATACTGGATTAAGTGGTCAGTCACATGCAAAAAAAAAAAAAAAAAGGAAGAAAAACTCAGATCTCTTTCTAAGACCATGCACAAAAGTCTATAAAACTGTGAGGTTTATAGAAAAAAAAAACTTGGGCAAAACATTTTAAGACATTCAAACTAAAGGCATCTTCAAGGATGAAACTCCTTCTAGTTTAAAACAAGCGAAAGTAGAGATAAACAAATGGCAGTACATTCAACAGAGAAGCTTCTGCATTTCAAAGGGAATAGTACTAGGATTCAAAGACCACCCACTGAATTGGAGAAACTATTTACCCAATTCCCATCAGATAAAGGGCTAATATCTAAGATATGCAACACAACTTAATGACAGAATTTAACAAGAAGAAAACATTTAATCCCTTTAAAAACTGGGAAGAAGAAATGAACAGACATTTTTGTAAAGAAGAAAAACAGATGACCAAAAAAACACATGATACAATGCTCCGCATCATTAATGATCAGGGACATGCAAATCAACACAACAATGAGATACCCATAAAGATTGGCACACATCACAAAGAACAAGAACAACTGCTGGAGTGAATGTGAGGAGAAACACAATTATGAATATGTTTGTAACCATGGTGCTTAAATAATAAATAAAATAATTAATTAAATAATTTTTTTCAAATGTATCAAATAATTGACCAAGTTAAATACAATTAAATTCAAGGATAAATTAATTACAAATAAAAGAAAAACAATTAATAATTTTTATTTTTACCATAGTGGATTAAAAATCGTTCACAGTAATATTTTAGGTACATAGTGACATTGAATCAGGGGCATTCTCACCACCAATGTTGTCCTTCCTCCACCCCTGTTTCCAGCATCCATCCCATCTCCCCATTCTTTGCCCCCTGAGATGTTAGTATAAGTGGTCTAGCTTGTTGTAGATTGGTGTGTCTAGCTTGTAGATTGGGTATTGAATCTGTTGTTGTTGGCTTTGGATTTGGAGTTTAAGTTTGGTGTTTAAGTTGTTATTTCAACTCGATGTTCATATGACTGTTTGGTCTTGGTACCCTCCATTATTTCTCCTCCAATTTGTGAGGTAGAAAATGATAGTTCAAGTTATATGGTTCTGTTAGAAGGAAAAAAAGGGGGGTGGGTGGGAGAAGTCCTTCTAAGGACTCAATTTATATATTTATAATTTATCAATTTATAAATTGATATATATATCAATTTAAGAGAAGAAAGGGAAAAAGGAAGAAATACATAACAAGAATACAAAAAATCAAGCAAAAAACCCCAAAAGAACCACAGCAATAAAGACAACAACCAATCAATAACCATAGTTCTAAGATAAAAACAAAACAAAGCACAGAAAGAAACAACTAGAAACAAGCAAACAAAAAAAAAAACAAAAAACCCAGCAACAGCAACAAAATTATTTTGTGCTTTTTTTTTTTTTTGCATATGCACAGTAAATATTGGGGAGATTAGAAAGGGCATTCCCTTGGCCTAAGAGATAAAGGGTTCTCCACCCTTGAAGTATACTGCCATGGGAATAACTACAGTTTCTGTACATGTTCTTATTCTCTCCCCTAGGTCCTTTAGTGATGTCTGGAAATTTCTGCTCAGGCATGGATCATAAAATTAGGCATCTGTAACTAGAGATCTTGGTATTTGCACAGGTCATAGAATGGAGTATAGGGTGGAGTCTTTCTTAATGGTTTCTGGAAATATAAATAGGCTTTAATTCTAATGTCTACTTTTTATAAACTTGTTATTATTCATCAACTTGTTATGATATACATTACATATTTTCTAGAATGGGTATAACAAGTAAAAGCAGCAGTTTAAGAACTCCCTAGACTTATTTAGATTAGTTAAAGATAGGCATCTTTTATTCATTTAGTTTTTCATAGAAATTTCATCAGTCGTATAAACTTCCACACCATTTATCTATCATATGATAGTACAAAGTTAAACTTTTATTGGATTTTTTATTATTTCACTCAGATTTTCCAGCTTTTAAATAGATTACAATTGTAAATTGATTGTTATTTTAAAATAAACCATAGGAAAGTCAAGAGTTGAGAGACTAAAAATAGTATATATGGGAAATACGTTTCTTTGAAGACTACCTCTAAGGTTAAAAACCAAATGAATTGAACATGACAGACATTCTATAACTATATTCTTTTTACACTGTATTCAATGTTATGTGGTGAAAAGTCAAATCTAAGAAAGAAGTAAGGATTAAGAAGAAGTGAAGCTTAATAGAGATTGCAGAAAATATTATAAAATTTTAGGGGTGAGAAGAGGCAATGTAAGCAAGCCCTTATTTAGAATTCCATGACCTATTTTCCAAAAAGAAGTAGAACATTAAAGGAAATGTAAGATATAATGTCTCATTTTAGTATGAAAATGTGATAACTTTAAAACATTTGTTAATGGTCTAACAATAAAGCAGAAAGATAATGTTCATAAATTTTGAGAAATAAGCTATTAACTTAAAGTTTAAATGAGTAAATGAGTGAACTGAATATGCAGATCAAAGATTGAAACTAGATTTTCTTAGGTTATTTCTTGAAGATAACTTTTGTATACTAGCTTTCTTAAATTTATCAGAGCAGGAATTTCTACAAATATCTACTACTGTATGATGATTACCACTTATAATATATAAATATAAATATAAATTATATATAAGGAGAGCATAAAAGTTAAGGCTGCTTCCTTCTGCCTATATTTATTATGGTTTGATACTGGAATAGCTTATGATTCCCTGAGAACCACTATGAGTGATCTATGAGCTCCAATTAAGGAATAATCCTTGAAAAGAGCTGTGTATATATCCCTCCCAAAAAAAATACCCTCGAATATATTTCTATCACCGTAGTGATCTCAGGATGAATATTTAGTCAAATACCATTTGTAAATTTCCATGGAATTATGATCTATTTTCGCTAGTGTAATATTTACTATTTCTTCAATATTGTATAAAAATACATAGATGTTCAGATTTTTGTGACTGGAATATTTAACTTGGCATAATTATTTTTGAGACAAATACATATATTCATAAATCCATGGATGGATCAGGAGTATGTGCTTTTATTTAGATCATGTGAAGCTATCCACTACCAAGGTAGGCTTTTCTCTGCCCACAAGGACTGGGGGCTGATTTCTGCCTGTGTTTGGGAACAAAGGGGACACTATAAAGAGCTGCACCTGCCCTTTCTGCCTGGCTTTCTGGTTTGGGCATGTGGCAGCAAACAAGGCCCAGCAAACATAAGTTTTCCAAGGCCCATCACAAAGGTAGGCTTTTCTTCGCCTTCATTAACTGAAGGTTGATTCCTGCCTGTGCTTGGGCACCTGCACTCCCTGACTGACTTCCTGGTTCATGTGTGATATAGCCAAAGAAGACCCAAGCAAACAGAAGCTCTCCAGGTAGGCATGTCTCAGGGGCTGATTCCTGCCTGTGTTTGGTCACAAAGTGAAAACTATAAAATGCTGCACCTCCACTTTCTGCCTGGCTTCATGGTTTCCAGCATCTGAGAACTTAAGACCCCAGCAAATTTAAGCTCTCCAGGGCCCATCACAAATGTAGATTTGTCTCTGCCTACAAGGACTGGGGGCTAATTCCTGCCTGTTTCTGGCACAAAGGGAACACTATAAAGATCTGAACCTGCACTTCCTTCCTAGCTTCCTGGCTTCCCAGATGCAGCAGTCAAAGTAGTCCCCTAAAAACATAAGCTCTCCAGGGATCATCAAAAAAGTAGGCTTGTCTTCACTCACAAGGAGTGGTGGCTGATTTCTGCCTATCTTGGGACACAAAGCAGACATTATAAAGACCTGTATTGCACTTCCTGTCTGGCTTTCTGATACCAGAGGAATGTGGTCACCAAAGAAAACCCTCACAAACATAAGCTCTCCAGAGCCCATCATAAAGGTAGGTTCATCTCAGCCTGCAAGAACTGAGACCTGTTTCCTGATTATGGTTAGGCACAAAGGGGACACTATAAAGAGCTGCACCAGCACTCAAGCCTGGCTTCCTGGTATAAGATTTGCAGCAGCCAAAGAAATCCCAGCAAACATAAGATCTCCAGGACACATCACAAAGGTAGGCTTTTCTCCTCCCACAAAAACTGTGGGCTGATTCCTGCATGTGTTTGGGCTCAAAGGGGACACTACATAGAGCCACACTTCTACTCCTGCCTGAATTCTTGCTTTTTGGCATATCAAATAAGACCCCACAAACAAACTCTCCAAAGTCAATCACAGAGGTATGCTTATCTCTGTCCACAAGGCTTGGGGGACTAATCCCTACCAGTATTCGAGCATGAAGGGGATATTATAAAGAGCTGCACATGCACTCTCTGCCCAGCTTCCTGACTTCCAGCAGGCCACAGCTTAAGACGACCCCACAAACATAAGCTCACCAGTGTTGTTCACAAATGTAGGCTTGTCTAAGCCCACAAGTACTGGGGACTGATTCCTACCTGTGTTTGGGCACAGACGGGACATTAGAAAGAGCTGCACTGTAGTAAAGCAGGCCTTATGATTGGCTTGGGTGGTGGATGGAGGCCTCTGTCATTGAGAGCAGCGGGTAGAAATCTCACTCACATGCAGGCTTCAGGAAGTAACAGCTTTATTCATACCCTAGCCACCACATGTGTGGCCTATACCATAACTAATTAAGCATTCAGCAGGTTTTATCTAGCCCTGCATCTTAACATCTCTTAGCCATCTTTCCTCTGTGCTCCAAGCTAGCAAAGGTCCAACCAGGCAAAAGCCAAAGACCAAAAGTCTCTTTCCTCTGGGTCAAAGCCCTTAAGTACCTTTCCAATACCCCTCCCAGGAAATGGGCAGGATCTTCAGGTAAAGTTACAGGTCATCTCCAGTTCCCAAGACCCCGCCCAGAAATAGGCGGGTCTCAGGTAGTTACCTGTACTCCAGGGTGGAGCTACATCTCCCCCCTTTTTTTTACATAAAGACAAAAGGCATAAATTATATGGCTTCCACCTATCCAAAGGCGGGTCATGTTTTCATAGCAACAATGTAAATAAAGTGAAAATTAATATACCAGCCCTTTTCAAAAAAATAACATCTTTGCAAAATATGCCATTAACCTGTAACTCAAAATTTTCTTAATGCTTTTTTTACCAAGCACTATTCTGGAACTTCCATGTTCCTATATCTTTAAACTATTTTGGGGGAACTTTCTGTCCCTATTAACCTTCCCTACACACAAGTACTACAGCAGAAATGCATAACATACATTTTAAAAATCAGGCTAAGTACATTGAAATACACACAGTAAAACAGTTTGCAATTGAAATTATTAACTAAGTAGAACAATAAGGCACATTTAAATTATAAAATGACTTAATCAAGACAAAATTAGAAGCAGGCAGTTATAAATTAGATATTTTAGTTGGGCTAAGCTGTTATACTCCCCTGTTATTTTTTTTTTAACATTACTACCTAATTTTTTTCCCATTACCAACACCAATTGTGATATCTCTTCACCTAGCACCAAATGTCCAGACACTGGATTTGTTCTACGCTGATCTCACCACGTAGTTTCAGGTTCCACAGTTCCAGGTCCTGCAGAGGGTCTGCTCATGATGTTTCACCTTTTTACTATGGAGGTCGGATTGCAGGCTCGCAGCTTTTTCAGAGCAGAGCAGATGAGAGTTGCGTTGAGTCTCACATGCTGTTGCTTCTGGGCTGATTAGGAGCCTTTTGCCACTTCTTTGCTGCAGAACTGGCACGCACTGTTAGCTGATAACAGCTGCCTTTTCTCCCTTGCACACGACTTTTAGGAAGCAGGTCCCACTACAACAGCCGCTGCAGCTTTTTTCCACAGATTCACAGGGCGCTACTAGATGTCCAGAGTTCAAAGTGGTTTAAACTAAAAGTCCAGTCCGAAATTCTTAAAGTCGAAGTCCAAATTCAAGCCAAAGATTATTCTTAGAAAATCAGTCCGCTTGTATAAGCCTTTTCTTTCTAAACCTCTTCCAATTAAGGCCCTCCATCAGTTTCTGAGGAGACTAAAGTTCTTTGGAAAAGGATTTTTGGCAACACAGTTTCAGTTCTGAGCCATGAATGGAAGTAATCTAAGTTTTCCCCTTTTCTGTTTTAATGGTCCTTGTGCACCTGGAAGGGGTCATGCCATCTTTTTACATGGCTACACGTGGCCCATGGTCTTGGGCTCAGTCCATTTTTAAAAAGCCAAAATCAAACTGAAAGGCAGAAATCTCACCATCATTGCTATTTTCTTTAGGTCCAGGATTCAAGTCAGAGTTAGGTCACCATTTGTAGTAAAGCAGGCCTTATGATTGGCTTGGATGGTGGATGGAGGCCTCTGTCTTTAGGCCTTGGACCATGTGGCTCCACAAACCCGATTAACTGTCAGGTCTGGAAGTTCATGAGAGCAACAGGTAGAAATCTCACTCACATGCAGGCTTCAGGAAGTAACAGCTTAACAGCTTTATTCATACCCTAACCACCACATGTGTGGCCTATATCATAACCAATTAAGCATTCAGCCATTCTTATCTAGCCCTGCATCTTAACTTCTCTCAGCCAGCTTTCCTCTGCGCTCCAAGCTAGCAAAAGTCCAACCAGGCAAAAGCCAAAGACCAAAAGCCTCTTTCCTCTGGGTCAAAGCCCTTAAGTACCTTTCCAAGATCCCTCCCAGGAAATGGGCAGGGTCTGCAGGTAAAGGTACAGGTCATCTCCGGTTCCCAAGACCCCGCCAAGAAATGGGTGGGTCTCAGGTAGTTATCTGTATTCTGGGGTGGAGCTACACTGCACCAGCTCTTTCTTCCTGAATTTCTGGTTTTTGGTGTGTGACAGCCAAAGAAGACCCCAGTAAACATAAGTTCTCCAGAGCAAATCACAAATGTAGGGTTGTTTCCAACCAAAAAGGGTTTATCCAGAATAGCTCTGCTTTGCTCCAGGGCCAAGCACATCTTCTAGCCCATGAACTCCACTGTACAGGTAGTAAAAACCACACTTTAAGCATAGCAATGGAGAAACAACACAAGACAACAGTATGCATAGAGAATGAAGATGATGGTTCTGATGGTTCTGATGATCCCCCAAAATACTATTTAATTAGACTCTTAGATTAGAAGTTTAAACTAGAAATATGAATAATTCTCATAGAACTCAAAGAGCATAGATCGAGCTGAACAGACCACAAAGAGAAATTAGAAAACTCCAAACTGAAATAACAGGACTGAAAAACATGGTTCATAAAATAAAAAATCAATGAAAGCATCTCTAACAGAGTAACAACAGCTAAGGAGAGAATTCGTGTACTGGAAGAAGAGATGCACAGCAACTGCACATAGCACAAGAGATTAGAAGATAATCTTAAAATAATCAAACAATGGAAAAAATACTCAAAGAATTTAATATAAACAACGTAAGAATCCTTGGAGCCCCAGAAACCCAGGAAAAAAATCCCCAGGAAGAATCAATAGTCAAGGATATCACTACAGAGAAACTCCCAGAGATAAATACTACATGCAACCAAATCCTGCATACCCAAAGATTATCAGCTAAAAGAGACCCAAAGAAAAGAAACCCAAGGCACCACCTAGTCACACTGACAAACCCCATAGGTAGGGATACAATACTGAAAGCTGCAAGCTAAAAAAAAAAAGGAAATTACATTCAATAAAGTATCCTTAATATCTGCAGAAGATCTGTAACAAGACGTGCTCTAAGACGGCAGATAATGGTGGTATACACTGACAAAACTCAAAGAAATGAATGCTTTATCTAGTATACTGCACCTAGCCAGATTTACTTTCACGCTTGTAGGAAGTATACATGGCTTCTTGAATAAACAGCTCAGAAACTTTACAGACTCAAAACCAGCCTTAAAAGAAAAACTAAATGATCTACTTTAATGAAAGAATGACCAACAGATACACCAAACTTATACACAAAGATGACACTAAATCTCATGACAACTATCTCTTTCAATGTCAATAGACTACATGCACCTGTAAAGAGGCACAAAGTGGAAAAAAATGGATCAAAAAGCTGAATCCAACAATTTGGTGCCTACAAGAAACACATCTGAAATCAAAACAAACAGACTCAAAATCAAAGTCTGGAGGAAATCATCCAAATAATCAATACCCTTAAAAAAGCTGGAATGGGAACTGGAGTGGTGGTGCTAGAGGTAAGATGTCTGCCTTGCAAGCACTAGCCTACAACGAACCATAGTTTAATCCCCAGGCATCCCATATGGTTCCCCCCAAGCCAGTAAAGATATCTGAGTGCATAGCTAGGAGTAGCAACCCCTGAGTGTCAAATGAGTGTGGCCCAAAACAAACAAACAAAATAAAATAAAAACAAAAAACACTGGAGTGGCTGTATGAATATCAGATGACACAAACTTTAGACTCAATAAGACAAAAATAGTCATTTTGTACCAATCAAAGGATGTGTACAACAAGAATAAATTACACTCCTAAACATATATGCACTCAATGAGGGACCAGCAAAATATTTACTACAATTTTAACAAATCTAGAAGAAGATATAAACAGCAACACAATAATAGTGGGAAATCTCCACACTGCCTTTTCACCCCATGATAGGTCAACCAGCAACCAGGTTGAAATCCAACAAGAATATACTATCTCTGAAAAAAGAAATAGAAGAAAGTGGACTGATCTATCTATCTATCTATCTATCTATCTATCTATCTATCTATCTATCTATCTATCTATCTATCTATGGCACTCCATCCCCAGAAAGCAAACACATTCTTCTCCAATGCACATGACTCATTCTCCATAATTGACCATATTCTGGCCCATAAAACATCTCTCCATAAAGCCAAGAGGATAGAAATTGTACAGATTATTTTCTCTGATCACAAAGCACTGAAATTAAAATTAAACTACAAAGGAACACAGAAGAAATCCTTTAACGTCTGGAGCTAAACAACTCACTACTAAAAACTATGGGCATTAAAACAGTATGGTATTGTAATAAAGACAGTCCCTCAGATCAGTGGAATAGACTAGTGTATTCAGAGAATATTCTCCAGATATACAATAAGTTAGTATTAGATAAAAGGAAAATAAATATAAAATGAAGTAAGGAAAGCCTCTTAAACAAGTGTTGTTGGTATACCTTATCGTTCACTTGCAAAAAAAATTCAGATCTCTAACACTCTGCACAAAGGTCAAATGCAAATATATTAAAGACAATGATATCAGACCTGAAATCATAAAGTACATAGAACAACACTTAGGTAAAACACTCCATGACATTGTGCCTAAAGGTAACTTCAAGGAAGAAATGGCACTCTCCAAACAACTGGAAGCAGAGTAAACTAATGGGCTATATTAAGCTGAGAAGCTTCTGCACTTCAAAGTAAATAATGCCTAGATTACAAAAGCCATACACAGAATGGGAGAAGCAATTTAAACAGCACCCATCAGTCAAGGGACTAGTATCTAAAATATACAAAGTACTGACATAATTTACAAGAAAATAATAGCTAACACCATCACAAAATGGGGAGAAGAAATGAACAATTTCTCAATGGAGGAATACAAATGGCCAAAAGGCACATAAAAAAATGCTACACATCACTAATAATCAGGGAGATATAAATCAAAACAACGATGAGGTACTATATCATGCCACAGAAACTGGCACACATCTCAAAGAAAAAAAAAACAGTTAATACTAGTGTGGAAAAAGGAACTCTTATTTGCCTTTGGTGGGAATACCTTTACTCTCAAAGGAAAAAAAAAGTCATTGTTCAATGGGGAGAAAGGAACTCCTATTTGCCTTTGGTGGGAATACCATTACATTATGGAAGACAATATGGAGATTCCTCAAAAAACTGGAAATTGAGCTCCCATATGACCCATCTATACCACTGTAGCAGATATACCTAGCTATATATCCTATACTACTTAGCATATATTCTAAGAACTCAAAAACAATACAAAAATCCCTTCCTCACACCTAAATTCTTGGAAAGCCATGAACTTGAGGTAGAGAGGAATTTCTCTTTGCACATAGGAAAAATAAGTCCTAATTTCAGCACCAGCATTGTGGAAGTATTATCTTCCCTGTAGAAAAGAATTGCAGAAAGCAATAAAATACTGAGGGAAATAATTTTATTTAAAGACGTTTATTCAGATGAGAGGGGAGATTAAGGGAAACATACATGTTCAAGAAATAATGGCTTTTCCAGAGAAAAGACAGAAAGTGGCTTTGGGGAGAGTCTTATATATAATTCTCCAAATTGTCTTTGCCCGGAATTCTCTGCATACATGAAAGCTACTCTGGGAATTGGTTGTCACAGGGACCGCCTTGAACTCTTGAGAGTTCTTTCATACAAGCTTTAGATGCTCTGCAGTTTCTTCTTTTCTGCGGAGTCCAACTTTTTATGTTGTGAGATCAATAATCTAATTTCAATTTTGCCCTCTCACAGAGTGTTATCTTAAACAAAGCCATCTGCTATTTTTTTTGAAGTGAAATAATCGGTGTAATAACTGTTTCCTTGCCAATTTATCTGGAAAAATGATTCAGTTACCTTTATTTTCATTATATTTAACCTCTTTCTATATATATTTTAGTATAAAACCTTACATTTTTTTTTGTTTTTTTAGTTTTGGAGCCAAACCTGGCAATAGTCAGAAGTTAATTCGGGTTCTGCGCTCAGAAATCACTGTTGGTAGGCTCTGAAGACTACATGGGATACCAGAGATTGAATCTGTTTTGGCCACATGCAAAGTAAATGCCCTACCTGCTTTGCTATCACTCCAGCCCCATAACCTTACATTTCCTTCAAGATTCTTTTTTTCATTATTTTAACATCTTGATTACAAATATGATTTTGATTAGGTTTCAGTCATGTAAAGAACACCCCCCTTCACCAGTGCAACATTCCCACCACCAATGTCCCAAATCTCCCTCCATCCCACCCCACTCCCACCCATACTCTAGACAGGCTTTCCAGTTCCCTTATTCATTCACATGATTATGATAGTTCTCAGTGTAGTTATTTCTATAACTGCACTCACCGCTCTTTGTGGTGAACTTCATGAAGTGAGCTGGAAGTTCCAGCCCTCCTCTCATTGTCTCTAAAGATTGTTGCAAAAATGACTTTTATTTTTCTTAAAACCCACAGATGAGTGAGACTATTTTGCATCTCTCTCTCTGATTTATTACACTCAGTATGAGTGTAATAAGCACTCCACATATAGAAAAATTTCATGAATTCATCTCTCCTGACAGCTGCATAATATTACTTGTGTATATGTACCACAGTTTCTTTAACCATTCATCTCTTGAAGGGCATCTTGGTTGTTTCCAGAGCCTGGCTATTGTGAATAGTGCTTCAATAAATATAGGTGTGAGGAAGGGGTTTTTGTATTGTATTTTTGTGAGATTCTTACAAGTCCCTTTCTTCATTCTAGGTGAGCTGCTATTGACTTATGGGTCCTATTATGAAATCAATTATATTCCTAAATTTACTTGGATGAATTTTGTTTCTTAACAGAGGTCATTACCAGAGGTATTACCAGCATCTTTTAAAATATTATCATTAGAGTCATTCATTTTCGTTTACTTGCTTGTTTTGGCACACATCCAGCTGTACTCTCTGGGATAAAAATCACTCCTGGATTTACCTGAAGGATCATAGGTAGCAATCTGGATAAAATCTAGGTCAGCTGTGGGAAGGGCAAACATCTAAATTTCTGTACATTTCTCTGGACCAGCAATGAGCATTTTAGATTTAATTAGTAATACATTTTATCTTTACCAGTTTTCCCACCGTGTAGCCTAGAGCAGAAGGAACTCCATTTTGTCACTCAGTGATAAGGGTTCTATTTCTTCCTTCTAGAGGTTTCCATTTGCAAACTTTCACAGCTCTCTCATGTCTCTCCCACTGCTCTCTCATGACTCTCACTGCTGACAGGGTTATAAGAAAAATAAAAATCCTCTGCACCTGGCCATAGCAGATATCTTGTTAGTGCTAAAATAGTAGGAACTGTGGAAAGCACCCCCAACCCAGTGCCAGCTTTTTAATTTAAAGGTCACCAAGATGAAACATCTCTTGCATAAAAACTTGCTTGTAGCCCATGGGAGTAGGGTCATCTTATATGTGGGTGTGCATGGCTTTCATTTAATGCATGGTCTTGTTTTTTGACTCCATCATATACATCATGTATATTATTCTATATATTATGGACATTCTATTTAATTTTTTTTATTTTTAAAGTTAGATATTTTTATTACCTCTAGAATCTGTCGCTGAGCTTGGAAGTCTTAGGCAGAGTACCATTAGGAACTTAATGCCTTAATGTAAAGCTTCACATTTCACCTCTGTTTTTGTTTTGGACAAAGAAAGTCAGCTCTATATTCTTGTAAGTTATCAGGTTTACATAATTTCTATTGTAGCACTAGGCAGGTACAGCTGGAGGGCTAGTTTTCTGCTTTTGATGACTACCTCTATCAAAGGGCATTATCAGATCTCTCTTGTACCTGCCTTTCTTTTCCATCACATTCACGCAGATTTGCCCATAGCATTTTTGCTTTGCTTTGTTTCTCAGATACTTTTGAAAATCTGTGAATAAGGCATTTTGTTTATAGATATCTGCTTATTCTACCAAGGTATTTAAAGAAGATATTTATTGAATGGATAAATATATTTATATTTTATACTATCATTTTCATAGTTAATGTTTTTAAATGATAATGTCTTACAAAAATTAGATTTCTATTAAAGCCTTCATAGGAAATAATAATCAAAATCCCGAAGCAAAAAAAAAATACAAACAAAAACATAAAATTACTCAAAGACTGAATCTGTTCAGTAGGAAATTTAACCCTACAATTAAGGAAGAAATGTTAGAAACTTCAAGTTTTACAGGAAAAAGAGATAATGCAGTTCAACTTATCTAAAAGATTTCTCTAAAAGTTATTTTAAGAATTAACTAAAGGAAAGGAAAGCCATCATTTTGTTTATGAGTAAAACGTGTATACTTAAGTGTTGGTAGAGGACTTTAGATTGGCCCTCATATTGCCTTCCAATTAGATGTCTCTCAATTGGTTCCTTTGGCTTACATGTTAATAAGATGTTTCCCCACTGCCTCCTCATCTGTCCTTTTTTTCCCTCCCCTTGGGGATGGGATTTGCTTTTCCCAATAAAGACTACTTTGGAGGGTTGGAGATGAAGCTGCCTTCTTGGCTCATGGTTCCATGTGGCTGGTTGTTAGTGAACAGGTTTCGGTATGAATTTCTGACCTGCTATTCTTTCCTAACTGTGTGTGGATTATTTACTGAGTCGAAATAGCTGCTTGACCTGCATCTCTTGTCCTAGCCTGAATGTAACACACAACCCACCATTTCACACTTAGGTGCAATTCAGTTTATTTCTTTGTGTACCTTAGGAATTCTCTCCTAAGAAATAAACTAGCGTTTCCACATATTATTTGGGGTTCACTTTATGATCTTTGGAAAACTTCTTTCCTTTATTCTATTCTGAGAATTTCATCCAATTGATAAATTCAGACATGTAATATTACCTGATTAGTAGATACTTTGTCATTTTTTGTAATATTATTTACTACATCTGGATTTTAAAAGTAGAGAAATTTATCTACATAAGTGCAAGAGTTATAATTATTAATTTATTAAAGTAAATCTTATTAAAGTTATAGTGACAAAATATGTGCAGACTTCATATAATAATTAAAAATATTGAAAGTAATAAAGTCTTCAAATAATATCAAATTATGAAGTACACAAACAGTATAGCTATTATAAGAGCACATTTTATAAGTGGAAGAATAAAATTTAAATATGTTAATCCCTTTTATGTCTTGTATTTTATATTTTTATTTAAAATTAATTATTTAAAAATCTTAGTTTACAAAATTATCAATAGTTGAGTTTTAGGCATATGCTATTTCAGTAGAAATCTGACCCTCAGTGTCAAATCCCATCACCAGTATTCCTATACTCTGTTATCACCCAACCCTTTCATCTAAACTCCTCCACCCCTTGCTGGTAGGCACATCACAATGTTCAGTGGTTATAACTTAGATCTCATGTTTTCAGTGGTGTTGAATCTATGCTTAGTATACATAGCTATGCCACTTCCAACATCACAATAATCCAGAAGCCCATTCCCCTGTTATTTCATTACTTTCTCTACTTATGTCTTTATCCATTCCTTGATTATCTTCTCTGACTTCTCTTCCCTAGACTTTGGAGTAAAGAGTGAATTCCATTTGATAATGCAATAATTTTATATATTTTAAGTGACATCATCCCAGGTTTGTATTTTTTCTTCTGGTTACTTCACTCAACATGATATCTCCCAGTTCTAATCAGATTGTAGCAAATTGTCTGATTTGGTTGTGCAATGCAGCTGCAATGTATTCAATTGTGTATATGTTCTACATTTTTATAATTCATTTGCCATTGAATACCTAGGTTGATTCCATATCTCTTTTATTGTACTAATTGTAGCAATAATTAATATTTTATATATGTCTTTTCAATGTATGTCTTTATGTGTTAGGATAAAATGTTGTGTAATGTGGTGGCTCAATTTTAAGTTTACAGAGACTTTCCATACTGTTTTCTACAGGGGTTGTATCAGACAACATTCCAATCAACAGTGGATTAGAGTCACTTTTTCACACATACCCACCAGCACATATTGTTCCTATTATTTTTTGATGTAGTTCATTTTCACAGGTCTGAGATGACTTCTCATTTTTGTCTTAATTTGGATTTCCCTAATAATATGTGATTCTGAGTATTTTTATGTACCTAATGGTGATACAGTTGATACACTTGTATCCATTCAACTCCTCTTTCCATTTTTGAAAATAATTTTGATTTATTTTGTTGACCATTAGTAATTTATATTAGTACTTTGATGTTAGTACTTTAAATATCCTCTATATTAAGCCCTTACTGAAGTACTTAATGTAGATATTTTTTCCATTCAGTTACCTGTCTGAGTTTTAGTCCATATTAGTTTTGTCAAGCAGAAACTCTTTAATTTGATGTAGTCTCATATATTTATTTTTTATCCTATTGTTTTTGCTAGTGGTATCAGATCACTGAAGATATCTTTGAGGTTCAGATTTTGGAGCATTCTGCTTATATTTTCATCAAAATGCTTTATAATTTCTGGAAAGATATCTATGCTGTTTTTTTTGGTGTTGTTGTTTTGGTTTTTTCAGGCCACACCCGTTTGATGCTCAGGGGTTACTCCTGACTAAGCACTTAGAAATTGCCCCTGGCTTGGGGGGACCATATGGGATGCCAGGGGATTGAACCGCGGTCCTTTCCTTAGCTAGCGCTTTCAAGGCAGAGAACTTACCTCTAGCTCCACCTTGCTGGCCCCAATATCTATGTTTTTAATCTAATTGGTTATATATGAATTATCAGAAATAAATCAGCCTGTATCTAACAGGAACAGTATATATCTAAACATTTAAAATATTTAAATATATTTATATATTTATTATAAATATATTATATTATATAGTATATGTTATATATAATATATAAATTATTTATATTAGGGTTAGGGTTAGGGTTATATTATATAATATATTATAAATATATATTTATTATATATTTATATATTAAAATATTTTAAATGTATTTATGTGACAATTAAGTTTTTCATATCAAATATTTTATCTTAGAAATTTGATATATGAACAAATTAATAAAGACTGAAAAATGATCAGTTTCTGTTAAAAACACTACTAAGATATATACTTAATATATATAAAATCTATTATTCTTTTTTAAAATGCATCATCTGCCTCTCTGGGTTTTTACATTTGCTTTTATCCATGTTTATAGCTGACCTTCAACTTTTCCATGCATGCTTTGCAGAGATCTGTAGACTAATTTAGGGACATATATAGTGTAACATATTTATTTGCAGGTTTTTTTAAGGGTATTGCAATTTGACAATAAGGACTAAGGACTAATATTTTTATAGTGTTGTGAATGTTCATTCTAAAATGTCATTAATGTTAATTTAACTTTCCAATTTCAATATTTTTGAATTACGGTACTTTTCATTAGGAATCATCTCTCCATCTCACCTTTATTTATTTATTCTGATTTTATTATTAGTTATAGGCTTGCTGATATATCTTAGTTATTTTTTTTTCAATTAAATGAAAACATTTTAAAGGGAATGGGAAATACAATTTAAAGTCACCAACTGGGTTGTGACATCTAGATAATCATTGTCACTTATCAGGTTGATTGTTCACTTATTTTCTATGACAAAGCATCCTTTTCTGATAGAAAAAGGTTCATTCCATTCTGAAAGAAGTAATGCTTTATTATAAGAAGTTTTCCTGGTAAATGAGTTCAATCATATCCTACTGTTGTTCCTGACATGTTTTATCAAGCTTTCTGCTATCATTCAGTTGATCTGAACTTTCATTGTCTATCTTGGAGTATTTCTGAAACAGTATTCTCAGGTAAATACATTCCAATTATAAAACCTTAGGTAGCAGAAATCTAATAGAATTTTCTCTGTGGGAAGTATCCTACTTTCATATTTTACAGCTATGGACTTATTCTGAAGGAGAAATGAATCGAAATTTCCTGTAGAAGATTAAATACAAATCTCCCAAGAGGACAACATCTATTCAGCTATTTACAACATGGTTATAAGTCAATACCAAGCAGCTGCTCTGTTTATTTCCTCACACAAGGATTCTTAGCTTTATAGCCTAATGAATCAACCTGAGGCTGATTTAGCCTTGCAATCATTTTAAGAGTTATGCAGTGTATTTATGACTTAATAATTTTAAAGAATTTTCACCATTTTCTCATAACTTATAAATCAACCATAAAATAAAATATGACAGATGCAGACAAATTAGAGAGTAACCTTTGGAACAAGTCATTAGTCTTGATTTTAAACTAGTGTGCATCAATTTACAAATTGTTTCCAAATAAAGGCAAAATAAAACCACTCATGATCTCTTCCAGCATGTTTAATTACCCCAAAGCAATCATGCACAAGTGATACGTGTTCAAAAGAACAAAATAAAACATTAGGAAATACAGGAAAACAGAATTGTATTGGTTAGAACAATATTATAGAGAAATAGCTCTGAATTCCCTTGTCGTGAATAATTCTCTGAGCATGAAATATCTAGTGCTCATATGGCTATGACTTTTCATTATGAAAATAGGTGTTGTAATACGTATAAGCTTTGGTACAGCCAATAGCAGATTTTTATATGATAAATAATACATTTCTGATAAGAAAATTAGCACAACAGGATAAAATCAATTAAAGTTTCTTAAAATGACTCAGATACATATCACTGACAAATGTTTTTAGTCTTTTCTTTAGTTCACAACTGTGACACAAGAAACACCAGGAAAAATATCCAAATTTTATTCCAGATAGGAGACTGTGTAGGTACAAGCACGAAAATTATTAACAACAGTTTCTATGGGTCCATCTTATATGCTCAATCATCTTACATGCTGGAAAATATGGTACTTCAATTTAACAAAAAGATCACAAATGTTCTGATATATGACATTTTGTATTTCACGCATAGTCTTAAAATTTGTATTGTGAGTGAAAATGTTCTACATAATTGGAAATAAAATGGACGTTCAACATGGTAGGCAACATGCCAGGGAAGCACCCTACTTCCTGGTAATCTCTCCAGCTGAGAAAGTAACATTTTGGGAGTTTAAACTTGGGGTCACAGAAGATAACAAGAATTGAACGTGTATCAGCTACATGTGACTCAAATACCTTCATTTTTGAACTTTATCTGCAGGTCCTAATTAGAAAATATTTGATTTCATAAAAAAAAGTATTAGTGGCCGATTCCTGTCTCTTTCAAATTTGTAAATAAAAATTCTGGTCCTTCATAATGTGATCTTATTTAAATCTGGTCTTTTCAAATGTCTCTGAATTTCAAGGAGGCTATTAAAGAGGAATTCTAATCCCAAGCAACTGACATTATAAAAAGAGAAAGAGGGAGAGACATCAAAAATTTGTTTACAGAAATAAAAAATCTATAGGACAAAGTGGAGAAACACATCTCCCAGACTTCAGCTCAGACACACACATGGCATCAAGAAAAAATGGATCATCACGCACTTCGTATTTAGACTTAAATAATGTAAAAGAAATCAAAATTTTACTGTTTAAGCCAAGCAGTGTTATATGATAGTAGCCCTAACAAAAAAATATAAATGGTAAATAACTAGTCTAAAAGATGTCTGTAAGGAAAAAGAAGAAAGGATTAAAATATAACTTTAGGCTGGAGAGATAAAAGAAATGTTACATAAGTTATATACAAAGATCTAAGGTATAATTTATTTTTCTATATTTTATGAAATGATTTGAAATTAGATATTCAGAACTATTGTACTTGTTTGAACCACATTACCCACAATTGCCAATATATAGGAGCAAGCTAAGTGACCATTAGTACATAGATGGGTTAAAAATGATATGGTACAATCAATAAATAAATATGTGGAAAAATGATTATTTTGTGCTTTTTTTTTCTTTTCCCCCCTGCATAGGCACATTAACTATTGGGGATATTATAGAAGCGATGGGAATTCCCTTGGTCTAGGAGATACAGGGTTTCTCCACCACTGAAGTATACTGTCATGGGATTAACTATAGACTCCTTGCATGATCATTTACTCTCCTCTTGGTGCTTTTGTGGTGTATGGAAGACTTCTGCTTCGTCTTGGATGGTAAAATCAGACCTCTATATCTAGATATCTTGGTGACTGTGCAGCTCAAGAAATGAGCTTATGATTTTTTTTGACGTCTTTATTTTGGTGTAGATATTGAAGTTGATGCCTCCAATTTTATTTTATCTTATCTTTCTCTTTTTTTTTTGCACTCCGGCATGATTTGATTTCAGAACCGAGACTATTGTGTGGTGCTTGTCTTTATTGCTGAAGTGCTCACTGGATATTTAATTTGATATTTCTTTCTTATTGTTGTGTTTCAATTACCTTTTTCATGTCCTCTCTCAAACTGAGGTTGAAAGCCTCTAGAAGAACTCTGCCCATTTTCAGCTTATTTGATTTTTCTTTTATATTTATTTATTTATTTATTTATTTATTTATTTATTTATTTATTTTACCCCATTCTGTTGCTTTTCTTTCCTTCAAACAAAACCACATAACTCAAATTATCTAGCTCTGCCTCTCAAATAGAGGGGGAAATAAGGGAGGGTACCAGGACCAAACAGATATATGATCACTAATAGTAAGCTAGACAAAGAGGGGATCACTTACTTTAGCAGCCCGGAGGGTGATGGTGGGTTATATGGGTTACAGAAAGGGAACTGGGGTGGGGGAGGACAAATTTGGTGATGGATATTCCCTCGATTCAATGTTAATATGTACCTAAAACACTACTGTGAAAGATATGTAAGCCATTATGATCAAAATAAAAATTAAAAAAATGATTTGGTACAGACACAGTGTTCAAACTGGAGAAATAAAGAGCTTATAACATATATGTTAATTGGGGTGAAATTTGAGGACTTTAAGTTTAGTAACAGTAGTTAGAAAAATATTAAGAGATTATCAATATGACATCTAAAATATGTCAATTCTTAAAAATGAAAAGTAGTAATTATTAGAGTCTGGGAGTTGGACTAGGAGAGATATTTATGAAATCAAAAATTACAAAATATATTAAATAAATTGCAGTGACTTATTTCATAGATTAGTGAACACTAGCTACAGTGATATTAGATGCTTGTAACAATCAGCCTTACTTTACACTAAACTCTAAATAATCCAACCAAGCATTCAGACAGTAATATTAATAAAAATATTAATAATAAAATATACTTTTTGTCCTTATGAATTAAAATAATCACATTTTATTCCACAATAGGACGGACCACGGTTCGATCCCCCGGTTTCCCATATGGTCCCCCAAGCCAGGAACAACTTCTGAGCACATAACCAGGAGTAACCCCTGAGTGTCACCAGGTGTGACCCAAAAGCCAAAAAAAAAAAAATCTTACTATATGTAAATATACCATATTTTCCAGCATATAAGGTGACTTTTTGACGCATGAAAAACTTCTTAAAATTAGGGGGTCATCTTATACACCTGTATACGGCATGCTGACACTCCAGTTTCAGGGACGAATGATCCACCCTCCCTCTTATCACCACATCCCATCCAGGTCACATCATTCAGTCCTCTGCTAGTCCTATTTCATCTTTCAGGGCACAGAGGCTCTGAGTTACAGAGCACCGTATCTCACTCAGTCTTCTCTGTTTAGCTTTTATGGGACACAGAGGAAGCACTTTGTCTCCCTCTAGCAGTCCTATTAATCACTGCACTCTAGCAAGCTGCTCTTGGAGGAGCCTACTCGCCCTGCTTTCAAAATAGATCACAATTAAAAAATCAGAGTTGGGCCTAAGAGGCAGCATGAAGGTAAGTCGTTTGCCTTTCATACAGAAGGACGATGGTTCGAATCCCGGCATCCCATATGGCCCCTCGAGTCTGCCAGGAGCAATTTCTGAGTGTGGAGCCATTAGTAACCCCTGAGGGCTGCCGGGTGTGACCCAAAAACCAAAAAAAAAAAAAAATCACAGTCACTACTACAAATGACAAATGTAAAATGATTGCTGACACTCTCTAGTTTTATTAGACATATACTGTTAACCTTTGAGGGTTCTGTTAACCTTTGAGGGTTCTGTTAACCTTTGAGGGTTCTACTCTTTTTCTCTTACATTTTTTTAATTTTGATTTGGTGTGCGTTAAAAGATTTAATCTTATATGGTGAATATAGCCCAAACCCTATATTTTAACAGGAAAAGTAGGCGCTTGTCTTATACGCTCAGTAGTCTTATATGCTGGAAAATATGGTACTTGATTTAACAAATGATAAAATGAATCACTATGCCAGAACTCCCTAGGAAATGATAAAAAAGGAAAAAGTACATATTTTTTTAGCAAGATATAACTGATGATATGATGAAATCCTTCCTAGCTGGAAGAAAATGATGCATAATAAAGTAATTTCCAACAAAAAGAGAGACTGAAAGTTATTAAAAAGAATTATCCCTAAAAAAAAAAAAAAGAATTATCCCTCTGTCATTAAGTATTCCTGGAGATAACAGCGGTGATCCCTGGAACCACTTGATTTTTCAAACACTGCATGTACTCCTTGAGGGTCACAGAATCATCCTTATATAATCCTGGGACTGATTTGCAGGGGAATAGCAGAGAGTATCCTTCAGCTCACTTGGCTTCAAAGCTCCCCCAATAAAAGTAAGATTGGCTACTTTGCATGACATCAGTATAGCTATGACCAATATTTCAAATACCATAAAGGCGGACTTTATTGTGGTACTATAGAGGAGGCTTTTGGTCATAATATAAATATGGTTTTGTATTAATAAAAGATTGGATTAAAGGGAGGTTACAATACCAGAGGTCTTTTTCATTAAAATGTTTAAAATACCATTGTGAAATTTAAAAATAATGGTATTCGATGCCCTAGTACATTGTGGTATGCAGTCATTGCAATAATTATTGCCTCTAATATGTTATATTACTATCATTTGCTAAAAACATGAAGTCCTTTAATGTGTACCTATCATATTAACTCAAAACACAACTTATAAAATATATATATATATATATATATAAATCCACTATGAGTTGGGTAGGGGTAATTATTTATTCCTTCAGCCTAATTTCTTGCTATCATCAATCTCCTTGTCTTAAGATTTCTCCTTCCTCTCGTCTAGATTGTTCCTATTGCACATAACCATTTTATCTCTCCTTTTTCACAAAGCAAAAATATTCAACCCGCTGTTTATATGGCATATATATATGTTATCTTTTTTTGCCCAACCCCAATTTCTTTCAAATAATAAAATATGAGTCATCAATCTATAGTGATAAAATACTTAATATATAAATTTTATTTAGTTTTTATATTAATTTTATTACGATATTGAATAATTAGGGTTAATTTGATTGCATCTCTTGATGGATTAGTTTGAAATTATAAAGCAACTTTTTCTAACATAAATACTATGAATATAATACATTTCTATAATTTTAGCATATATTGAATTTGGAATATGCATCCAATGGCAAAGCATCACATCTGTTTAAGATGCAAATATACTACAATGTCAATAGTTAAAAGTAGAATTTGACCTGTCAAAATAAAGGTAAAATATAAAAATATATATTTATTTTATTTTCTCTTTTCTTTCTTCTTTTCTATTTTGCAATCTCAGGCACAACAGAGAGGTTTTTGGAGGTAACAGTGACTGATTAATTTTATGCCATACGAAAGTGTAGCTTGATTAGTTCAATTGAATAAAATGAGATTATTAATTACAAATGAAATTTTGTTCTACATATTTCATAAAAATTAATCAACATTTTTGTTATTATGTTTGTGCTTACCACATGTCATTAGGTCTTTATTTAGGAACACTAATTTTCTTAATATCAATTTAAAGAGCTCTCTAAAGGAAATTAGAATATCTGAATTTCATTATTCTATCTTTCATAAAGATGAAGGTGTTTTAAATATTTGAAACTTAAATACATTTTAGTATATTTAGATACATTTAGAATTAATGAAAGCTGAACTTTATAAAAGAAAATAAGAAATAAATACTTTCTATATTTCTCTAGCTGGGATTATCATCTTGTAATAGTTTAAATAGAAAAAAGTAAAGCAAGGAATTTCAGGTGGTTTTAATAACTATGAGAACAAGGTAAATGGGATCTATTTGTACTAGGAAAAAAATCTAATTTCCTAACTGCTTAGTTAGTTCTTCCCTCTACTTACTATTTTATTACTTTTTTTTTTTTTTGGTTTTTGGGCCACACCCAGTGACGCTCAGGGGTTACTCCTGGCTATGCGCTCAGAAGTTGCCCCTGGCTGGCCTGGGGGACCATATGGGGCACGGGGGATCGAACCACGGTCCATCCAAGGTTAGCGCGGTAAGGCAGGCACCTTACCTTCAGCGCCACCGCCCGGCCCCACTATTTTATTACTCTTAGCCTTCTTTTTCAACAATATAAATATATTGCTCAATGACATTACATAAATTGAATCCTTAAGAATAAAATTTAGGACAGAGCATATTCTTATTTAAAGGGCATCTAAAGAATAATTCGCACCAGAGATACTTACAGCATAATAAAAGTGAAGGGAAGTGTTATGAAGGGAGCTAAAAGATTAATCATTATTTTAGATGGAATTTTTTATTGTTATTACTATCAAGTGGTGTTCAAGGTTTTTTCTTCATCTGCATCCCCAGTCTTGTCTGGCATTTCTTAGGGTACCATAGAGTACCAAAGATTCAACCTGGGTAGGTAACATGATGGCTAGTTTACACCAGTTCTATTTCTCCAGTTTCTAGTTGTGGTCTTTTAAGTATTTTCTCAGAATACATGTTTAATGGTTAGATTGTTTTCAGACTTTGTTTTGTTTTTGGTTTCTCTTGTTTGTTACATTCTCATTCAAAATTAAAAGAGTTTATTCATACACAGTCAACAATGAAGAAACTTTTGACATAGGAATATTTTGTTCTATATTTTGTACATATTTACATATATCACATGTGTTTTTGTCCTATATAAGTTAACCCTTTCTCAAAGAAAATATTTTATAACTTTAATACTGTTGCCTGTATCACTTTATTTATTTATTCATTTATTTATTTCTATCTTCAGACTGGTCAAGGTTGTTCTGTAGAATTGTTCACCTGCATTTTGCATAATTGAAATATGTTCTTGTTTTCTCTTTGTCCCGCCTATGGGCTTAGACAGCTGTTTCTCCAACAGGCAGTAAATTGGTAAACAAAAACCCAGCTCATTTTGGACAGCTGTGTAACAACACAAAAAATGAATTTATTAAGCTTTTACTGTCAATATGATAATTGCTATGCCTGTGTTCTGCATAAATTTTGTTCTATCGCATTTCTCTAGGTAATTGTTTTATTTATTTTCTACAATAAAAGTTTTTTTTCTGCATAATTGAATGATGGAAATATATAACATGCCTCTTCCTGCTTTTATCATGCTATCACTTATTTAATGTGATGATTCTGAAATAATTAAGCAAAGCAGATATAACTGAATAGACATAAAAATAGTAATACTGGATTTTTGTTCTATAACATTTTGAATTTTAAGAAATCATTATTTCTTTCTCTTTATTCACTCCTACCATTTGTTTAGCTAAATCTTGCACTGATGACAATTATGTACACTTACCAAACCAAAATAGAATAAAGTGATAAGTAACAAAATGTAATGCAATTTTTTCTTTAAATTGTCCATGTATTTTCCTTGCTAACCATTTAGACTAAAATCACACTCCATATTATGGTCGTAATGTAGGGATGCTGACTAGGATATATTGTTTTAGTTCACAATAGGTAAAAAGAAAATCAGAAGAATCTTTACATTATGAAAATTACGAACTGTCTATATTTTGGTTCACTTTAAAAATGAAAATTATCTGAATCAGAAATTCTTTGTGAGTAATATCTGAGATACATTGTTGGTTTTTCAAAGGTGTTTCTGTAAATTAAATTGGACAACACGTTTACTCCAAGTTCTTTTTGCCTACTGAATAGTTAGAAACAGTGATTGAATATTTAATGGTTCATAAAACTATTTCTTTGAAACATGGCCCTACTAACCACACAAAGTGCTTTATCACTGATTTGTGGTGTGACTGACCAGTTTACTTGCTGATCTAAAACTTTGGCATTTTCTTTACCTCACCTTTTCATCTTGTCTTGTTTCCCAAATTAGGTATAAACTTTCATTAGAATTTTCATATTAATGCTTTCATTTTTTTCTTCATAATATGTAATTTATTTGTCTTTCTAATGCCTTTCTTTGATGCTCTGGAATGTTATGAAATACTTAACATTAAAAATAATTTATATATTTTGGTGGTTAGTCCTTTGCCTCACTGATTTTTTATTTTTTCTTCTGCACTACATTATAAGAAATGAATGTCAAAAATGCTGCCATACATTTGTTTCCTCTACAAGTATAAAGGAGTGGATATGATGTATTCAACTTTTGAAAAGACAGAGATCTTTTTCTGTGTGGATTATTGTAGTCATCTTTTTTTCCCCAAAGTCAAATCCTTACTCAGAAACCTTTATTCAGTATTTCAGATAATCGAGCTTGGGTATGAGCCACAGCAAGAGTATGACAGGCAGGACAGGTTTTTTTTTTTTTTTTTTATTGTGGCAGGTGCAAGTTTGATTCCTGGCACTGCATGGCATATAGACCCCCAGTCCTCCCAATTTCTGGAGTGATTCCTGAGTGCAGAGGAGCAACACATTCTTTGTAAAAATGTGCTTTATTTTCCATTTTCTACATAGAAAGTTCTTTGTGTAACTGTGCAGATTGGAAGATTATTTTGAGGAAGCAATTCACTTTCTTTGAAGTTGCCATTTTGTTGTTAATGAAATTTTGCTTGGCATTTTTGTTTGCATTTTGCCTGTTTATGGTTCGCATCTGGGGTGCCACGGATAGAACCTGGGTCCTCCAAATGCCTTTTTCTTAATGATCATTAATTGATATAAATGTAGAGTTACTATTTGCAGTTGAATCACTACATTTTTTAGTAATGAGGAATGCCCAGGTATATGAGGATGCGTTGGTATACTCTACACCAGCATCTGCAGAGCACAAACAATAAGAACCTATCAGATCCACTCAGAAGGTGACTATCAAGCTTTGGCCATGATTCATTTGATTTCCATGTAGTTGGAGCTGCTCCCAACCATCATAATTTCCGAGGAAATCCTGAAGTTATGTTGTGTACGTAGGAAAAAGATATGTCAGTTCTAACTATAACCATAGGTTGGGACATTGTCTTTAGATCATATAAAATGATGTTCAGAAAAAAACAGTGTTGTAGTGAGAAAGGGCTCTAATTCTAAAGAAGTTATGGATTTCTTCAGAAGGAGATAATAAGAGGAGATCCCTAACTGCAAAAGAGATTCGGACCCAAAGAAGTGATTAGGTTCTCTTGAATTGAGCTGCCCCAATAGTATGGAGGACAAGAAACAGATAGCCCAGTCTAGTAGACTTATTGAACTTCCAATGTTGATTTCATATTCTTCACCTATGCATATGTTGAAAGACTGAAAAATAGATCACATGCTGCATCAAAAACATATTGCCTCCAAACCAATAAGATATTAATCATATCCTCACAGACCATACTGCTTTGAAAATGGAAATTATTCACTAAAGAAACAGGAGAAAAACATCAAAAGACTTTTAAATTGAATTAAAAATAAATTACAAAAGATATTCAAAATTAATAAAATTGGACATCAAAAGACAGTATATCTAAAAAAAGACAAAAAGTAAAGACAAATATTAAAAAGAACAGTAAATTATCAAGGGAAATAGAACTTGAGAGTTGGTTTAAATTTATCTGGAACAGAAAAAGGATAAGATTGGAGGGCTCCTTGAGACACTGAATGGAAGTGGTCATTCTGATTAGTTTAGGAAGGAAAATGCATAAAGCTATTATAAATATGGCTGTAATTATGATGTGTCCATTTAAATAATGGGATGGAAAATTAAATAAAGTATACCCCAGCTACGTTGGAAAGCAGGTTTTACAAGGAATTTTTTCCTTATCTGTTTGAGTTGGAGCTGAGGACCAGGGATTACTCCTGGCTATGATCTCAGAAATCGTGCCTGGCTTGGGGGACCATACGGGACACCGGGGGATCGAACCTAAGTCTGTCCTAGGCTAACGCAGGCAAGGCAAGCACCTTACCTCTAGCGCCACTACGTCGGCCCCATCAGGGAGCTTTTAGTCTTGAGAATTTTTCTTCCCATTAGCCTGATCTGGACATAATTTTTACTACCAGTGATCTATGATGAAATGAGCCTAATTTTCATTCTTGGTTAGTCACGGGGTACTTGTTAATAGAATAAATATTGTTTCTCTACACTTCTCTTGATAAAGGGAATATTTGTCTTTCCAAGCATTTTTTGCTTGCTTGTTTTTTTTTTATGAGAACAGAGATGCAAAGAAAGAGGACAGGGTTAAGTTACAGTGGAAGGACAATCATGCATAAACAGAATTCTCAGTAGTCCGATTGATGATATCCCAGTCTTGAACTTTCAGGCAGTGAACATTAAGAAAAACAAAACAGAGTTCATGTACAATTACTCTGTCCCCCAAATCCCCAGATTTTAGTACATACTATTTCTTAGCAGCACACATTATAATCTAAAGACATAAGATTTATGTAACTCCTTAAACATTGAAGGCATAGTACATTTTTATATATCTATGCACAAGTATATTAGTTTAAGTTAACCTCAAAAGTTTCAGTGAGTTGTTTTTCTTAAGGGTTAGTCAGGGGAATATAGTAAAAAATGGTGTTAGAGTGGCATTTGTTTGCATAGGCCCACCAAAATATGAGGGACCTGAAAAAAAAAGGAAAAAGAAAAAAAAAACCTGGCCTAAATACAAGGAGACCCTACCCCTGAGGATTACTGGCACAAGACCAACTCTGGGTTCCAGGCAAACTAGTTTGTCCAATCCAAGTCATCGTCTGTAGTGGCAATACACCTCCATTCCTCATATAGTCTCTGTTGTTGGTATCATGCTTCTGTATTAAAGATCCTGGAATCTGCATATCTCATATTGCAGTCAGGATGGTGCAGGGCATCCTCTTGTTTCACCTCACACTTAAGGGACAATAGAGAAATCTTGTCCTGTAGAGCAGGTCATTGTTGTTGTCAAGTCTTCCCAGTGTTAACGGAAGTCTCTTTTGAGGAGGTTGATGTCAGAGCCTTGGTAGTGTCTTCCCTGGTAGAGGATTGCTTCCAGATGTTGCTGTAAAAAAACGTGAATGTTTCGTAGATAGCTTGCCTGGTTCCAGCGTGAATGGAGGATGCCCATTCTTCTGAGGCCTGTACCAGGTGTAAGGTCCCATTGCACTAGGATTTGTGTGTTTCTACCTCTACTAGATAAGAACTGATCTGTATGGGGCCCGGCGGTGGCGCTGAAGGTAAGGTGCCTACCTTACTTGTGCTAGCCTTGGACAAACCTCGGTTTGATCCCCTGCTACCCCAGATGGTCCCCCAGGCCAGAGGCGACTTCTGAGCGCATAGTCAGGAGTAACCCCTGAGCGTAACTGGGCGTGGCCCAAAAACCAAAAAAAAAAATGATCTGTATGTATAGTATTTTCCCATTTTAATGTGTCTATGCAAACAAAGATCAATGACATATAGCATTGGCGGTGCATATGGAGGCCATAGGAACAAGACCAACAATCCCCATGACATAGTTCACTCATAAGCACTAAACTGAGGGACACCTCCACCAACACTCCTTATTAAACAGTTCACAAAGAAAAGACAAGATAAAAGTGGATAGAGACGTCACGGTAGAAGATATTGAGACAGTTATAGCTGTTAAAGAAAATACACATAAAATATTCAAAAGACATATGTGTCCATTTTATGTCCTTTGAAATAGTTTTGGGATTGTTATATCCACTTTGATCTATGATTAGAACCATCTGGTACTGAAGTTAATAAGGGTAAATGTGGGGTACTGATGTTTGGGAGGGGTATATGTTTGTGCAGGGGTGCTAGCCCCCACGTGGTTTGGGACATGTAGACTGGTATGAAATTGCCAGTGACAGCCTGAGTACAGCTGAGCAGCTATCTGCCACCTCCAGTTAAGCTTCTACAAGTGTAAAAAGGCCTCAGGGCACATACAGAGGTCTGAGAAAACCCTTGCTGGCCTAGACTCCCGCTCCTAGGAAGGAAGGAAGGAGCAGGCCTGGAAGTGGGGAAAACCCAGGGTGCCCCATAAGCTCCTCCCAGGAACTCACTTGGAGATCCAGAGGAAAGAGGGAAAGGGGGCAGGGGGATCCAGTCCCTGCCCCCCGACCCTGAGCCGGGCTAAGAGGGCCCTGGCACATACGGAGGTCTGCCAGAGGCCTAGGCCTGAGTCGGCTGAGAATTCTGCCCCCAGGAAGGGAGGATGGGCCTCCCAGGCCCAAAGGACTGGAGATTGAGCCCCATCCCTAAGCCAGCCTCTGGAGCTGGCCTGGAAGGGGGGAAAACCCAGGGTGCCCCATAAGCTCCTCCCAGGAACCCACCTGGAGATCCAGAGGAAAGAGGAAGAGGGGGGCAGGGGGACCCAGTCCCTGCCCCCTGACCCTGAGCCAGTCTAAGAGGGCCCCAGCACATACGGAGGTCTGCCAGAGGACCTGTTTGGTATTTTTCATCTCACTGAATTTTGCTTCTAAAAGTATACATATAACTATTTCTGTCCACCAAATATATTCCAAGCACAGGTGAAATGCTCTAAAGCTAAAGTGATTCTCTCCATTTTTAAATTAAAAGTTAAATGAAAATTAAAATATATCTTACTCATAAGAAGTGTAATTCAAGAGCTTTGCAGTTACAACTAGTAACTGATATATTGAATAAGGCAGTTCTAAATGAATAAAGGTGATTCACTGAACTGTTAAGGATGAAGTTAGGTATTAGGCCCAGGCCTGTAAAATGTGAGGAAGATATCCATTGGCTCTTGAAACAAGTTTTCTAAGTCGTAAAAATATACAGGTTAAGTGAATATAGTCACCTTTATTTTCTGCAGTATGTGTATTGTGCCTGTAAGTGTTGTTTCTGAAATGTTTCTTATCTGAGAAAATAGAAACATTTATTTAAAAATCACTAATTAGATTTCTAAACTTATTACCAGAATATGTTTAAATAAAATAACTATGTGGATGAAGCACCTAAACAATTCTCACAAGGGTTCGCTTCCAGTACGTCTTGGTCTATTTTATTTATTTATTTTTTTGTACGGTTAAGTGTGAGAGTTAAGAGATACCTTGTTCTGAACATCTGTAGTACCAGGGACCAACCTTGACACTTTGATGCTCATGAATCTTTAGAGAAGTGCCTAGTCTCCAGGGCTACAACTGGTTTGACAGTGGCACAAGTAGTTGAATGAGGGTTGACATATATATTGCAGTTGTCAAAGACTTGTCCTAACTCCCTGAACCCTAAAAGAACTATTTCTGTTGTTTTCCCCATACTTCTATTAATTAGCAAAAATTTTATTTAAATATATATTTATTTATCAACATATATACTTATCATCTCATTCCACTCTGTACAAATAATATGCATATAAATGTCTGTATCCATATATATATATCCTTTTTCATAAACATCTTTGCAAGTTCCAATAATTGATATAAAATGGCACTATAATAAGCTACTATGTTGGGAGCCGGGAGGTGGCGCAGGAGGTAAGGTGCCTGCTGCCTTGCCTAGGACGGACCACGGTTCGATCCCCCGGTTCCCATATGGTCCCCTGTGCCTGCCAGGAGCGACTTCTGAGCGCATAGCCAGGAGTAACCCCTGAGTGTCACTGGGTGTGGCCCAAAAACCAAAAAAAATAATAATAAAATAAGCTACTATGTTAATATGGATTCCTAATTATATGTTTTTATCTGTGATTTGATTCTTCAGACTAGAATTATATGTATACGTTCTTTTCCTTTCTCTTTTTTTCATTTTTATTTGTTTTATTTTGTATCACCTCCAGAGTTACTCAGTGCTTACTCCTGACTCAACACTCAGGAATTACTCCTGGCTGGCTCAGTGAACCGTATGAGTTGCCAGGGATCAAAACCAGGTCAATCATATGTAAGGCTAATGTTCTATCCTCTGTACAATCTCTTCAATCCCACGTGACTTTTTTGACACTGACCTTCCTTCTTCATATGATGCTACCATTACATATGTGTGCAACTGTATATATGCAAATATATGTTTGAGGATCACATCTACAGTGCTCAGAAATTTGCCCTGGCTCTGAGGGATAAGTCCTGGTAGTGTTTAGAACACTGTAATAATATAGGTAGGCTATAATAATGGCAAGCGTCCTATCCTCTGAACTATCTCTCTACCCGAATAAACCTAATAGCATAAAACTGTTCACTACAAATTTATCAAATAAAAGCATATCCTCAAAGTATTGTTTCTTTTTATTTTATTTTTACTTTTCAAGAGAAGTGTCTTATTTCCAATGCACTCTCCATGGCTCCAGAGTTTGGTTGGGAAACATACTTAGCAGTTCTCCAGAAACTATATGTGGTTCTGAGAAGTGAAGCAGGTTTGGCCTCAGGTAAAAAAAACACACCTGGGGCCCGGGATATAGCATGGAGGTAAGGCGTTTGCCTTTCATGCAAAAGGTCATCGGTTTGAAT
>PVKC010003964.1:0-14009 GCA_004027635.1 Crocidura indochinensis
TTCTTCTTCTTCTTCTTCTTCTTCTTCTTCTTCTTCTTCTTCTTCTTCTTCTTCTTCTTCTTCTTCTTCTTCTTCTTCTTCTTCTTTTTCTCTTCTTCTCCTTCTCCTCCTTCTCCTCCTCCTGTTCCTCCTCCTCCTCCTCCTCCTTCTTCTTCCTTCTTTATTTGGGGGGGAGGGGTTGGTTCACAACCAGTGGCAATTAGGGGTTACTCATGGCTCTGTGCTCAAAGGTTGCTCCTGGCAGACTTGGGTGACCATGTGAGATGTCAGGATTCGAACCACCGACTTTCCTGTATCTGCTGCATGCAAGCAAATGGCTACTGCTGTGTTATTTCTCAGACCCCGAAATCCTAACTTGCAAATGTTTTCTCAACCTTACTGCAATTATATTCTTTCTTTTAAGTATTGTTTCCAAGAAAAAAGTTATCAATTTTCTCTTACTGTGTATTTTATTCAAGGATATAGTGTTGATTATAGAATCAGACAAAAACAATACATACATTCATAAACCAATTTATAGACTGCCTTAATTTTTCTTCCTTCATAGTTTCTACTATAAAAATAACCAGATCTGTATGCATAACTTTATTTATATTTATATTTTATATTTCATGAAGAGAAATATTACTTTATTAAATTGTATGTTAGCAATTATTTATTTAAATGTCATAATTTCCTTAAAATTATCTCTTTGGATTCTAGGAAATCAGTCCTTCTATATAAAGTGCTTGAAACAATATATACATCACAACCAGTTGGCATATGGAAAATAAAATCAAATAAAGACACGGATAAATATCAAATAATTCAAATACGTTCTAAGCTAAGATAACTTATAACAATTTATATTATATTAAGTAATTCCTGGCATTCCAATCAAGTAACTATGAATCTACAAGACCTACATTTGGCCCCAGAGTATCCACTTGTGCTAATGAAAATCCTATTCCCTGTCAGTTGTTATCAAATCTGCAAAGATTTAAAAAAAATTAGATAAGCATAGTTCTGAAGTCAATTTCTGAAGGAAGGATGAATGTCCCACACAAAATTTAATTCTGATGGCAATACTGATCATATATAACACACAAACACACATACAAACAGGCAAGCATACGCACAAAGAAGTTTTCAAAAGTTAAAGATAATAGGGAGATGTAGAAACTTTTCAAGCAAATCTAAAAATGATTTTACTTATCAAGTGAATTGAATTTCTTGTAGTTACCCAATAAAGCCAGTGTGAATTTATGTACAAGATTGACAGGTATTAAATTTAACTCTTTCCCATCCTTAAATGAGAGAAATGGTGATGTTTTATGCTAATATGATTCTAAAGTATTTCAGTTTTGCAAAAAAAAAGGCAAATATAATTAATATTAACATGAATGATGGACACTTGCAATCCATAATAAATATGAAACCTCACAGGTTTTTACTTAAAATAGCTGATATACTTCAACATAAAATTAAACATACTTCAGAGATTGATATACATATTAAAAGAACTAGTTAGAGGATAGGTGATTACTGTCATTGTTTCCATTAACAGCTGTGTTTCATCTGTGAAGCCTGAAAATAATCAATAGCACTTAAAGTTAGATGCTACAAATGCAATATCATGAGGCTATTTCCATATCTAATAACATTTAAATGAATGACCTTACCCAATCCAATCAGCAACTTGTAAGCATTTTGAAGTCATAAATTTAGTAAATGTGTCTTATTCAATAAATGTGCCAGCAGCTAATTATAGAGTCTGTCTTCATTTTCAAAGGGAGACAAAGGAAATCACAAGACAACTACCTAGAGGTTATCTCCAAACCACTGGAATTAAACACTGTTTTGGGGGGGTTTTTGTTTTTGTTTTTTTTTTTGGTTTTTGGGCCACACCGGTCGTGCTCAGGGGTTACTCCTGGCTATGCGCTCAGAAATCCCTCTGCTTGGGAAATTATATGGAATGCGAGGGACCAAACCCAGGTCCGTCCTGGCTCAGCTGCATGCAAGGCAAACGTCTACCACTGTTCTATCTCTCTGGCCCTACTAAATCTTTTTGTTTGTTTGTTTGTTTGTTTTAGGCCATTGCTGGCAACATTCAGGAACTATTCCTCACAGTACTTGGGGGATAATATGGGATACCACGAAACACACCTATGTTGGTCACATGCAAAACCCTACCCACTGTACTATCGCTACAGCTCTAACATACTGTCTATGAAGGAAGGTTTAGTTACCTTTCAAATTTCTCTAGGAGTCTACTTACATGTGGTTCTACTCTGACTATATATTACTCTGATTACTCCTCTCAGGAAACATACTATAGACTCTACAGGGATATACAACAACTCATTAAAGTACTTCCAAAAATAATATTGATAGTGTCTCATATAAATTTGTAAATTACAAAAAAAGGAATACAAAAGATTCAACCACTCAGTTCATGCAGGAATAAATAATTTTAGTATAAGTCTCATTTAAGCCTATTGATAAAATGAAAATTCTGCCTACATACTCTAATCAAATCTGGGCCATCTGACATAAACTACAAAAAGAACAAATCTTTCTTCTTAGAATATCCTACTAGGCATCATAGTATTGTCTGTAAATTCACCCCACAAATAGTATCTCCATCCCGAGATGAATGATTCTAAAGCAGAGTTGCTGCATGAAATAATTCAGACCAGACTCAGGATGAAACTTTTGCAGTCTGGCAATCTTCTATCTATATGGAGAGCAAGCTACCTGTCAGAAGTGTTGTTTTTATTGAGTACAGAGATCACCCCCAGGTGGGGGAGTAGAGATAAGGAAAGAATAAGAGCAGATAGTTGACAATATCCTGATTCTGGACTGCCCAGGTTTACATATAAGTCTATCTTTATTTTTGGTGAAACCAAGTTGTAAACAAAGAAAAAAAAAAAGAAATCAGAAATTATCTTCGTTTTGGATAAAACAAGGTATACTCTAAACATTTTCAATTAGTTTTCTTCCCAGGGGCCACTGGAATACTGGGAACCCCCTTGGTTAAAGAGCGGTATTCAAATTCTATATGGATGGAAGCGCTGTTTTTGTATATTGTGGACCCCCCTGAAAATAATTAGAATTATACCTCTTAAGTGGAATGTGCTTGAATGAAGATGAGCCTGAGCAATACTGATCAAACTACTAATAGTCATTTAGACAGACTCAAGGTAGCCTAATTCCTTTCTTATCAAATTGCTTTACAAATGCTTACATTTCAAATTATGACTAGATATATAAATTTACTTAATATCAGTTTTAAGTGTTCTTCAACTTCTTCATAGTTTTCTTTGTGTGTTTGTTTTTGTGTCACATCTGATATCGCTCCAGGTTTCCTCCTGGCTCTAAACTCAGAAATCACTCCTCGCAGGCTCCAGGGACCATATGGGATGACAGGATTTGAACCACCGACATTCTGCAATGCACGGCAAATGCCTTACCTCCATACTATCTCTCCTGCCCCATAGTTTTCTTTTTTTTAAAGAAAATCTATAAGCATAATTTATTACCACAACATTTGTTCAATATTTAATGAAATAGTTATATAAGACCATGATTGCAAGCATAATAGTATTTGGGTTTCAGTCATAAGCGGAACACCCTCTTTCATCAGAGCAACATTCCCATTGCAACATTTGCACCAGCAATGCCCCCACTCAATCCTTCCCCTCTTCATAGTTTTCCTTAGAGGTCAAGACATTTGATTTCATAAAATGAAATCTGCTGGGTCCTCTGTTATTGAAAGAACTTAAAATGATCAGCATTAATATACATATATACAGTATTTGTAAAAACTGAAATAATTTTATGATTATGGTAGATAGAAATTCCAATGTCCTAATCCTCTACCAGGGAAGACCCTACTGCTGCTCTGACATCGATTTACTCAAAGGAGTCTTCCCTTAACACTGAGACTTAAACAACAACAACAACCTGTGTATTGGACAGGGCTTTTTGCATTGCCTGTTAATTGCAATTTGAAATTAGATGCAACTCCGCACCATTCTGACTTCATTGTAGGATAAACAGATGCCAGAACAGAAGCGTGAGATGAACAACAGGGACTGAAAAATATAACTGTATGGGCACTCTCATATCTTTCTAAGCAAGTTTTGTTCAACAATGACCGGGATTGGTTCAGACAATGACCGGGATTGGACAAACTAGTTTGTCTGTAGTCTAGAAATGGTCTTATGTCAGGAAACTAGGGTTAGGGTCTCCTTGTACTTTGGCCAGAGTTTTTCCTTTCCATGAACTCCATACTTTGGTGGACCCATGCAAACGAAAAAAAAAAATAAAGGAAGATATGCTTGGGAATAGAGAGGAAGGGAGGATAACACTGGTTGTGGAAAGGCCCTCATTTATTGTCACTGTGTAGTTGAATAACTTGAAGAACCGCAAATGAAAAAAAAGAAGAGAAGAAATTCCATTGTCTTATGATAAACACATGGATTAGAAAGCTGAGATAGTCTATAATTTGGTTCCAATCTGAATTTCAAAGTCTGAAAAACTGACAGCCTCAGGATCTTATATTTCAGTTTGAATTGGACAGCATGTAAATGAAAAATATCCAGATTAACATTTGATAACATATATTTTCACTACATGCTCTCATCAATTTGATGCTCAAATCTACTAAGGAAGATTTGATTTTCTAGTCTTAATTTTCAAGTCGTATTTATATTGGCTTGCCCAAATAATGGAAAACATTTTACGCTACCAGTTTAATTGAACATTGCAATTAAGTGCAACAGACTCAGTTCATTTGTATTTTATGATTGGCATGTCTATAACTATTATTCTTCCTTGCTATTCTTATCTTACAACTCAGCAATCGAATAATACATCATTTCCTAACTTGATATCAGTAGTAAGGTCAAATACACAAAGATACTCAACTTGACCCTGTCGTTTCCACAGTAAAAGGCCAGTTTAGTCCTCTACAGACTGGCTTTTCTCAAGACTGACATATACTCTCTAGAAACTATCCCTATATAAGAAATTATCCCTTATAAGAAATAAGCCCATTCATATCCTTTTGGCTAATATGTGTCAAGATTAGATTTAGAATCTAAATTTTTATTACATGTATATCCTTCTTTGTAACTGAATCACACAGTATCTCATTTCCTTTTGTGTGTGTGAGGGGGGGGGGATGTTGAGAACTCAGTAGTACTCAGGGCTTACTCGCAGCTCTTTGCTCAGGAATTACTTGTTGCTGTACTGATGGATGATTGGTGATGACAGGGCTCAACTGATTGTATGCAAAGCAAGTACCTTACCTGCAGTATTATCTAGCAGATCACCTCTTGCTTTTTTATTTCAATTACATGATGTAAAAACTCCAGCCTAGCACTCTTACCACTGTTATCGATGTCTTTACAATAATGCTTGAGGTTTGGCCTTATCAGAATAAACATAATTTCCCTGAAGCTAAGTTATATATAAACATATTGAACAACATACATGTATTAAAGAAACATTAAGACGAATTATGTATGATGCCTAAGTATATGGTTTCTTTGTGTAACCTTTAATTCAAGCTCATCAAATCGTTTCCTGGAACGTGTTCATTGCGTTATAATCTAACAATGATTAGGATTTTCCATATTTCCAATTTTCAGCCATATTAATAAATTATAGCAATAAAATAAATATATAATGATGCATAGCAAAATACATATATAATAGTTTTAGAAGGATTAAATAATAAAATGGATTTAGAGTAAGCCTTTAATATATAAAATTATAGAAAAATTATAGTGAAGTTTTATTGCATTAATTATCAAGTTAAAATGTCTTCCAAAGTGGAGTCCTTATTTTCTTTAAGAAGTACAAACTATATAGGTCAAATAGTCGAGAAAATCTCCACAGCAGGATATACACATTTAAAACCTTTCAAAAGGCAATGTTTTTATTCCCTATAATTAGGCAATTAATTCTACTGGCATTTATAAGCTGCATGTGGTGAGAGAAAAAAAGAGATAAAGAAAAGCAGTAAAATCAAATATTTCAATTTTACTTTAAAGGTCATTGAATTATATGACCTACCTTAGAAGTATTTAACTTGAAATAAAGAAGTCAGAAAACAAATGAGCTAAGTAACTCAAGTTGTGAAGTTTCGCAACTTTAATTAGAATATAAAAGATTTCTTTAAAGAACCGCTTGAATAAATGATCTCTTTGGGAGTGTTTTGAGCTAAAGTTTTTATTTTGCAGGCTGTTGTTCTATTTCATGTATATGGAAATACATCCTTGCATCATATATATGCATTAAAGTCAATTGAGTTTCTATTATGACACAAAATGTATATCAAAAGAAATGTTTTCTCACATACAACAGAAAATGGCTTACAAATATTATGCCTAGCCACATACAAGATTAAATGCCATGCTCTTGATGCAGAGTGTATATTGTCTACAAGGAAAGAAATATTAAAATTTGTTATCTTTATGTAAAAAATCCATATATTATATTATTATTATTATTATTATATTATTATATTATTATTATTATTCATTAAAGTGCATGTGAAATAAACATTCTTTATAGCATTGAAATGATAAAGCTCTTGGTCGTTTTCTTTATATAGTGATCTGAATGACCAGGAATAAAACAACAGATTAAAAAAATGGAACCCAGAAATCATAAAAGAGAGTATATATAGGAAATGACTAATGAAGGGAAAAAGAGAGTCATAATATACAAAAGAACTAAGTGGGTTGAATATGTGCTGAAACCAATTATGAATTCCTAAAATTGTGCTTAAAGCAATAACTTACTTCTTTTTATTTCTGACTTTTAAAAATTTGTCAATTATACCATCATACCACTTTTTTCTGTATTACTTCATCAGGATATTAAGTTGCAATTCTTTTAGTGAACATGGCTTTCTTTTTTCCATGTCCTACCAGAACATATTATTGTCTTTTTAATGTTGTACAATAAAGCTACCACAAAGTGAGATCACATGGTGGTTTGTTATTTGTTTAGGGATGGGGAACTCTAAAATGTCCTCAGGGATACTAAAATTAGGGGAGGGATCAAATGAATTTCATGACTAGGACCTAAGGATGAGGTAGTGCTCAGGGACTACTAGGGATAACCCACTAGTTAATGGTTTTCAGGGCCCCAAGTGGAAGTGCTTGCAGTCTCCTGGACAAGGTCATGTAATACTTCATATTGAACCTGGCTTATTCATATTATTCACTGTACTATCTGTCCTGATCTCTGTGTGTCATGTGCTTCATATGTGTAATTCTTCAATATTTAGTGACATACTTTTGTGTAACTCATTCATATATATTAGAAAAATTATCTTCGCTCTCCCCGCTTCTTCTCCTCCGCTGACATGCCACACCGACCAGTCCCGGGTAAGAGGACACCCGAGTCACATGGGGTCACTCGAATCGGGCGATTGGACGCATAAAGACCCTAAAAGCACTGGCACCCGCGCGATCGGCCTCTCCCCGCTTCTTCTCCTCTGCCAACATGCCACACCGACCAGTCCCCGGTAAGAGGACACCCGAGTCACGTGGGGTCACTCGAACCGGACGATTGGGCATACAGAGACTTTGGGCTCGGCATTTCTCCACCTCCTTTCCGCAGAGCCACTAAGAACAAGGGGTCTCCGGGGACCAACCTCTGCCTCTCTTACACCAAGTCAGCCGCCAAGACCAAGCAGTCCCCGAGGACCAGCCTCCTTGGACACACAGACACCATAAAAAAAAAAACAACAACAACAACAACAGCCAGGCGCTCTGCTTTTCCCCTGCCTATGGGTGACTGTCCTTTCACTGTAACCTTACCTTACCCTCTCTCTTTGTATCTCTGTTCTCATAAATAAAAAAAAGAGAGAGAGAAAAAAAAAGAAAAATTATCTTCAACTATTTGCCCATTTTAATTAGATCATTTGAGTTTTTTTCTTTTTTATTATGGGGTTAATATTATAATTAAATATTTATAACTTTATATTAACTGAGTTAATATTTGTAACTCATAGATGCTATTAATATTTGGCTTTTAATAATTTACACTATGATTTTCAAATATATAATTTTATCCCATAAACTTTCTTTCTTTTTTTTTCAAAAATATGAACGCTTCTACAAATTTGTGTGTCATCCTTGCGCAAGGGCCATGCTAATCTTCTCTGTATCATTTTAATTTTAGTATATGTGCTGTCGAAGTGAGCACACCATAAACTTTCTTTTCACTATGGTTAGTGTTTCTTTTTAACTACAGATTTTTAAATGTAGTATCATGTGTTTGTTTTTTCTTTTATTTGCTGGCCTTTTTATATTTTTTATTTTTTATTTTTTTAATATTTTTATTTTTAATTATGAGAACAAAGATGCAAAGAAAGAGGACAAGGTAAAGTTGTCCTCTTTAAATATTGAAGGCATTTTTTACATTTCCATGCATATGCATATTAGTTTAAGTTAGCCTCAAAAAAAGTGGGTGTTTCTTTTTAAGGTTAAGAGTCAAAGGAGCACAGTAAAAACGGCGTTAGAGTGGCAATGATTGTTTGCATTAGCCCACCAAAATATGGGGGTCATGGAAAGGAAAATCCTTGGCCTAAATACAAGGGGGTCAAACCCCTGAAGTTTCCTGGCATAAGACCAGCTCCAGGCTCCAAGCACACTAGATTGCCCAGTCCCAGTCATTGTCTGTAGTGCCAACACACTTTTATTTTCCACGATGTCTCTGTGGTTGGTATCATGTTTCTGTATTAAAGATCCTGGAATCTGCATATCCTATATTGCAGTTAGGATGGTGCAGAGTGTCCTTTCATTTCACCTTAAAATTAAAGGGCAATTGCAGAAAGCCCTGTCCAGTATGCAGGTCGTTGATGTTCTTAGGTCTTCTCAGTGTTAAGGGAAGTCTCTTGTGAGTATATCAATGTCAGAACCACAGTAGGGTCTTTCCTGGTAGAGGATTGCTTCCAGTTATTGTTGTAAAAAATCTTGGGCTTTTCCTAGATAGCTTTCCTAGTTCAGGGGTGAATGGAGAATGGAGAGGCCTGTGCAGGTCATTATGCCAATGTTCAGGGTGTAAGGTCCCATTGCACTACAAGATTTGGGAGTTCCAATCTCTATTAGATAAGAATTTATTTGAGTGTAGGTATTTCCCATTTTAATGTGCCTATGCAAACAAGGAACAGTGCCACATGGCTTTATTGGCCCATATGAGGGATGCAAGAACATGTAAAAAACTCCCCATGACAAGGTTAAACATAAGAATTAAACTGAGGGACTCTTTCGCCAAATATTTCTTATTGAAAAGTTCACAAAGAGAAGAAAAGATAAAAAGTGGGGGGAAATCTTCACTGTCTACAAGAATATTAGTAAGAGTTAGCTGTCAAAGAAGATAGATATAAAATATTCAAAGCCATACGTGTACATTTTATGTCATTTGAAGTAGATGGGGTTTGTTAAATCCGGTGAAACACGTTGGTGTAGGATTAGGAATGTGCAGAACACAAGTTAAAAAGGGTAATTGGGGGTTACTGAATGTTGGGGGTGATAGAGTTGAAAAGTGAAAATGAGCTTTCCAAGGGTGTGCGAGAAGGCAGAATACCAGATGGACATTCTACATACACAAAACATAACTTAAGGATGGGATATATTATTAACATATACTGTATGGTTTTGGACATGTAGACTAGTAAGATATTGCCAGAGACTGTCTTAGAAAAAATGAGCAGCTCGCAACACCCCCAAATTTGGACCCATCTGGAGGCATGGAGACAGGAGAGGGTGCAGCTGGGGGGTCTAGCAAGGTTCCCAGCCTGCCAAGCAAGGGAGAAGGCCTTCGTCATTGGAGTCTCCCCAGGCCCCATGCTGGGTAGAGCCAGACTCAGGATAAAAATATGATTCGGTGGAGTACCAGAAGCAGGTTATACCCGCCCTCCTCCCTGGACCCTCACACCCTGCACAGGGGAAAGGACAGGGAAAACTTCAGATCCCCTCCCAGAGAAGCAACCCGACACCCACCTTTTATGGCCACCTGGGTCACCACTCAAGGAATCCCTGAAACCAGGGGGGGGGGGTGTGGGCAGAAGAGGGTGCAGCTGGGAGGTACCAAGGTTCCCAGCCTGCCCAAGCAACTGTTGATGTATATTGTACCCGCTCAGTTTTGAAAATATAGACTGGTTAAAAAAAAAAATACCATGACTGCTTCAAGAAGCTGGAACAGAAGTTCAGAGCCCCACCCAGACCCACCCTAAGAAGCTGAGTGGAGAATGGGAGTAATGGGGTAACTTCGAGTTCCAACAGGGGCCCCACCTCACTGGCTTGCCCAGGCTTGTGGCCCGGGGAAGCCCTGGAGAGCGGGCGCAAGGTGACTTCAGGGTGCTGGGGTCTCTGAAGTCCTGCAACACCCCCCCCCCAGGCCTGTGTAGGTAGGCCTCAGACAGGACAGAGGCCTTTCCACCCCCATGCTGCTAGGAACTCCCGAAGCCCAGGAAGGAAAGGGATGCTTCAAGAAGATGGGGACGGAATTTCAGAGCCCCACCCAGACCCACCCTAAGGAGCTGAGTGGAGAATGGGAGTAAAATGGGGTACCTTCGAGCTCCAACAGGGGACCCACCTCACTGACTCACCCAGGCTTGTGGCCTGGGGAAGCCCTGGAGATCGGGAACAAGGCGGCTGAGGGGTGCTGGGGTCTCTGAAGTCCTGCAACCCCGCCCCAGGCCTGTCTAGGTAGGCCTCAGACAGGACAGAGGCCTTTCCATCCCCATGTTGCTAGAAACTCCGAAGCCCAGGAAGGAAAGGGATCCTTCAAGAAGCTGGGGACGGAAGTTCAGAGCCTGTATTTTTTATTTTACCCCCCCCAAAATATATATATATTTAATTTTTTATCATAGTTTTTTCAATATATATCAAGTTATTTATTCTGTTTAATTTTTTACAAAACTTTTGGTTTCAGTTCATTCATTTAAATCTACTTTGAGACAATTTTTATGAGTGGTATAACATGGTGTCTCTTTTTATTACTTTACTTCCCATTTATAATGAATCAGTTTATCTGACATCCTCAATTTTCTATAAAGAACAGTATTTCAAATTATTTTTCAATGTAGATTTTTAAATAGTGAAATAACCAACAAGAAAATGAAAACTCAAAAAACCTAACCCTAAGTATACCAATCATTTTATAGCAGGAAGGCTGAAACAAGAAGGCAGAATCTTGTCTTTAACTGCATATATATATGTTTATGAACTACTATGAAAGTGTATAAAAATAACTATCAGGTTACAAAGGAATTTTTGTGAGTAAAAACAATTATAAAAATGTAATCCAGGGGGGCTGAGGTGTGAATGGAGGCGCAGGACCTACTTGCAGCCGGTTCCAAGTGCTGGAAGGCGCGCCAGCAGGGTATCTACCCCCAAGTCGGAAGGACATTCATCCCAAAGTATGTGTGCACCCCACTATATATTGCAGCACTAAGTATAATAGCCAAGTCCTGGAACCAACCTTGATGTCCAACAACAGATGAGTGCATCATTAAGATGTGGTATCTATACACAATAGAATACTACATGGCAGTCAGAAATGATACAATCATGGACTTTGCAGCAACATGGATGAACCTAGATCATATTATGCTAAACGAAGTAAGTCAGAAGATGAAGAATAAACACAGAATGATAGCACTATTCTGAAACACCTAGAACATACACCTTATATATAACAAATACTCAACAATCAAATAACAGGGTTAATCAGGGTAGAAACTCCAAACACTGTAACAGCCAACATACACCAGGGAGCAGTGCCCAAAACACATGAAATAAGAGCAACACAAACTTGTGACTACACATTGTACCTCAAAGAAACCAGCAACAGTAGAAACAGCAGTATAGAGAGAACAGGTATGTAACCAGACTTCTACTACAAAGGCTCTGAGCATGGAGCCAGGAGCAACCCCTACCCCCCCTAAAAAAAAACACACACAAAAAAACAATCAATCCATATATATACATTATATATTTTTTTCTTTCTTTTTTTTTCCCCCTGCGTAGGCACAGTAACTCTTGGGGATATTATAGAGGGAATTCCCTTGACCTAGGAGATACAGGGTTTCTCCATCCCTGAAGTATATTGTCATGGGATTAACTATAGACTCCTTGCATGATCATTTACTCTCCCCTCAGTGCTTTTGTGATGTATGGAAGCCTTCTGCTTCGTCAAGGATGGTAAAATCAGACCTCTGTGTCTAGAGATCTTGGTGACTGTGCAGCTCAAAGAATGGAGCTTATGATGAAGGCTTTCTTAGTGGTTCTGCTTCTTCAATGTTGTTTTAATTCATCTTCTGTAGTTGGTGTTCTTGGTCATTATGTTGCTCCTAGGGTGGAGCCTGGGACAGAGACTTTCTTTATGTTTCTGGAAGATCTGTTCACTTTTGGTTGTCTCATTCAGACGTCTGGAATTGGAGATCTTGTTTGTTGAACAGATTGTAGATCAAAAGCTAGGTTATAGCTTTTTGCTGTTGTTGTTGTTGTTGTTGGTCCCAGGATGCATACTGTCTAGTCCTGGTTGTCACTTCCAGTCATCTGTATATAGCAATCTTGGTTTTTGCACTGATCAAAGGGTGACATGTCTTCTGATTTTGTCTTATCGTTGGCTGGTGAGGAAGGATAACTTGCTCTTAGATCTAGTTTTTCACATTTCCTCGTTGTCATATTATCAATTTAGCACTGGCATATGTTGGCATCCGAGTAGCATTGTGAATGCCCTGAAGGAGACTTGGTTTCTGGAGCTGTTGTTGAGAACTCTGTCATTTATATATCTGGGATCCAGGAGTTCAGGTTGGGCAGTCGGTGCCTATTTCCCTGGAGTCTTGGATGGTTCCCCATGACATGCATTCAGGGTGGGAGATGTCCCTGTGTCATAAAAAAATGTAAGTTCTTATCCCTAGTAGATAAGAGTTTGTTTTTACATGTAAAGATTTCCCCTATTGTTAAATGCCTTTGCAGCAAGGAGTGGTGCTACATTATATTGCTGGTGTATTTGGTGGTTGGGAGAAGAAAACAGACCCATGCCAAAAACAAAAAATATACATGCTCAGGCATATCTAAAGAAAAAAGAGTTCCTTAAAAGAGTAAAAAAAAGGATTGAATAAAAGACATAATGAAAGGAATAAGGTGGGGCCAGGAGGGATAACATGGAGGCAGGGCGTCTGTCCTTCCTGCGGAAGGATGGCGGCTCACAGCCCGGCATTCCAAATGGTCCCCCATGCCCATCTGGGGCAACTTCCGAGCACAGAGCCAGGACACCCTCTGAGCATTGCGAGCTGTGATCCAAAAAAGCACAATAGAAATCAAATAAAAAAACACAGAGTAGATGGGACCAGCAAGGTGGTGCTAGAGGCAAGGTGTCTGCCCTGCAAGTGCTAGCCAATGAAGGACCATGGCTCAATTCCCTGGCATCCCACATTGTCCCCCCTAGCCAGGGGCAATCTCTGGGCAGTCAGTCAGGAACAAACTCTCAGCATCAAAACATGTGTGGTCTGAAAAAACCAAAAACCAAAAACCAAAGGAAAAAAAAAATAGTAGACCAAAACACATTGAAAGAAAAAAAAACAAACAAGGGGGGGGAAACAAAGAAAAAGGGAGAAAGTGATATACGAGATTACTATACATTTGGGGAGAAACAGTATAAGAGGTAGTGTTATATAGGTCTATACTTATGATCACAGTATATGCTTCCCCATTGTTTTTTGAGATTTCGTCATGGGGCGTGGACTCCAAGCAGGAAGATCTTGGGTAGAGTTCTTACAATGGAAGTCCTTTTGGAGTTAATCCGGTATTAAGCCACAGCCCACAAGCGGGAGAGGTGATTAGGAGGGCCACACAGCACGAGTCAGTTGGGGTATTGGTTGCATTTTCTTGCCAGGAATGAGGTGTGAGATTGAGTGGGTGTCTCTTCACTTGGGAACTGGGTGTAGGAGGTTGTTCTTGATGCCTAATGGGTTAAGGACTGAGGGTGAAAAG
>PVKC010003964.1:14109-37230 GCA_004027635.1 Crocidura indochinensis
AGGGGCTTTTGGGTTGGAACTGACGCTGGGTCATTGGACCTCAGTTATTTCCACCGAATAAAGCTGATATTTCCACAAGTCTGACTCTCCGTGAGCTGTTCACTCGCCGATTCACCTCAGAACCGCTGGTTACTGGGTGGTAGACGCGTTCTCCGAGTTGGAGGAGAGAGAACTTGTCCTCCCTACCTCCGTTAGAGAAACTCTCCTGGGGTCAGATTACAACAGTTGTAACATGGTGGAGATATTGGGGATTGAATTAAGGGGTGAAGGGATAGATAGGTTTCTGAGGGGGGGCGAGGGGGTAGTACATGGGAGGGATTATATAGGACATGGATTGAATTGATGGTAATGAGGAGAAGAAGATGGGAGAAGAGGGAGACAAGAAGAGAGAAAAGGGAAAACAAAACAGAACAAAGAAAACAACAATTAAGCAACAACTGCAACAAGGATATGAAGTAATAAGAGGAGAGGGTAAAAGAGCAGGGGCATGTTGGTTTGCTTGAACGTGTTCGATGCTTATGCCCTGTAGAAAAAAATCTGTAGGTAATAGTTGTTGCTTCGGTGGCCTGACTGGTCATGCACTTCAGGACCTAAAGGAAGGGATAATCTAGAGATAAAGGGTATGTTAAAGAGTTATATCCAGATATGTTCATGATGCAAGCTGAGTATGGTGCCTCGTGTAACTCAGCTCCAAGGTACCACTGTAGGATGTTCACCCTTTGTATCCAGGAACCCCTATGGGCAGAAAAACTGAGAGGTTATTTTAGATGTGGTAAAGTTAATGCATTCAACCATAATGTTTTGAAATGTTTCCATTGGAGTCAATAATTTCCCATCAGAGTCTTTACATGTGTTCCTGTATAAGATCCCAGTAAATTATTGTGGGCCTTTGTAGAAAAATGATAATTACATACCTGTTCTCTCTAGGCTACTACTGTTTCTGCTGTTGCTGATTTCTTTGTGATATAGTCTTTTCTCTCTTTCTTTATGTGCACAGCCACGTTTTTTGTTTGTTTGTTTGTTTTTATCTCAAGTTCATGGATTTTATGTGGTGCTTATCTTTATTGTTGGAATGCTCACTGTTTTTTTTATTTGACACTTTTTTTTGCACTGTTGAGGTGTTTCATCTTCTTTTTCCCCTTTGTCTCTCAAACCAATGATGAGAGCCTCTAGAAGGACTTCGCCCATTTTTGGCGTATTTGATTTTTAGCCCAGTTTATCATTTTTCTCTTTGTCAAACAAAATCGCATAACTAGAACTATCTAGTCCCGCCTCCCAGTTAGAGGGGGAAATAAGGGAAGTACCAAGACCAAACAAGTATAAGGCCACTAAGTTGTAAGCAGGGCTCAGAGGGTACCACCTATTCTAGCAGCCCCAAGGGAGAGGGAGGATGATATAGGTGGTAGGATGGGAATGGAGGTGGAGGGAGGACAATTTGATATGGGAATCCCCCGATTTTATGTCAATATGTACCTAAATATTATTGCCAACAATATACAAAAAAATTAAAAAAATATTATTAAAAAAATGTAATCCTTCGGGCTGGAGCGATAGTGTAGTTGTAGGATATCTGCTTTACATGTGGTTAATCCAGGATGGACCTAAATTGAATCCCATATGATCTCCCCAGACAGGAATGATTTCTGAGTGCATAGTCTGAGCACCACTGGATGTGACCTAAAAACCAAAAAAAAAAAAAAAGTGTAATCCATGATCTCTGAAGACATATCACTTTAATGTACCTTATAGTAAAGACACCCAAACTACTGTTAGTAGTATATATACATATATATTATGTGTGCCAATATTGTAATATATATAACATGTCTGTTAAATAATTCAGAAAATATTCAAACTTATAAAAGAAAAATATCATTTATGCAATTAAAAACTTTAATATAATTTAAACTAATATTGAAGAAAACTCCTTAATAATTTTTCGTAGTTAGCACCAATGTTCTAAGGGTGTTTGAGAAACTTGATTATACTTGTAATAAATTTTATGTTGCATTTCAGAGAAATTATTTTTTAAAAAAACAAATACTGTTATTAGTCTCATTTTGCATACACAAAATGCCTTCTGTGGTGTTAAATTATTTTATAAACTTAATGTAATTTATTAAGTATGTTGAATGGTTATATGACTCAACAAAAATTAAGGAAATCGTTCTATTAAAAATTTTTTGCGACCTTTTGCTGTTGTTGTTGTTGTTGAGCCTCACCTGGAGACTATTGGGGTGCTAGAGTTTGAATTTAGATTAGCCATGTGCAAGGCAAATGCCCTACCCACTCTGCTATCACTGCTGCCCAGTTTGTTGCAACCTTAAATCTCTCTTTCAGTTGCCATTGAATTTAGAAGGAATCATTGTGATAGTGAAAGATACAACAAACTGACCTGGATCTTCTAGTTGGAGTGTTTCTCTCCTTTACCAGACATTGTCTCTTCCAACCATATTTTTTTTCAGTCTCTTGCTCTAGCCTCTTTTTTTCTACAAGTTTAATCTGTAGTGTCTTTGATATAGTATAATTGTACTAAGAGGGTCATATGTCCCCAATTAAAAATTGCTGGGGGCTGGAGCAGTGGCACAAGCAGTAGAGCATCTGCCTTGCACGAGCTAACCTAGGACGGACCACAGTTTGATACCCCTACTTCCCATATGGTTCCCCAAGCCAGGAGCGATTTCTGAGTGCATAGTCAGGAGTAAACCCTGAGCATCACTGGGTGTGGCCTCTCAAACAACAACAACAAAATGCTGGTTACGACAATATGACAACTCTTCTCTAATGGAACCAGTTTTCTACTTTTTTAAAATTATTACAGAACTAACAAATACCCTTATGCTCATAAGGACTCCAAAACACTCACTGAACAATAATATTCAGTAGTAATGGCATAGTGCTGCCCTGCTCAACCTCTCACATTTCTCCTCATAAGCAAAATGAGAATGCACCCCTGGTGATGGCTCTATAGATGGTTTTGATTATGTATGAAAATACTAAATGAGTAGTATTCACATTTATTTTATTCATTGCTTCTTAACTGTGATTTTCCACTTCATAAATATGTAAGTTTTTTTCTGAAAAATGATTACTATATATATATAGATTATTGTATCATCTATTTTTATAGAGCCAATACAAAGTCAAGGGGCTAGAGAAATAACACAGAGGTAGGGTGTTTGCCTTTCACTTGGCCCATTCAGGATGGACCTTGGTTTGATCCTTGGCATCACATAAAATTCCCAAGCCAGGAGCTATTTCTGAGCACATAGCCAAGAGCAACCCCTGAACATGACCAGGTGTGGCCTCAAAACACACACACACACACACACACATCAATACAAATATAATATAAAGTGAGAAATCAATTAAAATTCATTACTACAAAATCAAATACAAATACAATACAAAGTCTTTTCACTTTAGAAGTTATTTTGCAGTCCTTTCTAGATGACATGCATCCAAATTGGAGTAGTTTTAGTGCCAATATAACTATCCTTTTCTATTCACATGATTCTGTGCTTTATGGATGAGAGTATAGTTCTTAATGAAATATTGAATAGAAATCTGAAGAGAAATTCTAGCATTTATAAAGCTCCATATTTTGTGGAAGAGCTATATAATTATTTTTTAAGACATTTTAAATATAAGATCTCAGTACAAATAATTATAATCTTTGAAATGCTTTCATACATATGTAAGTTCCGTTCAAACTTTAGTACCTATATGTCGTCCTTAAATAACAATGATAAACGAATTTAGTAGGGGCTGGGGATATTGCATGGCAGTAGAGCATTTGCCTTGCATGCAACTGATTCAAACAGTTGGTGGTTCCAATCTTGGTATCCCATATGGTCTCCCGTGCCGACCAGGAGCAACTTCTGAGCAGAGAGCCAGGAATAATCTCTGAGCACCACTGGATGTAACCCCAAAACAAAAATAAAAAAAATTGGTTTAGTAGTTGAATTTGTGACATCAGCTTTGTATGCATAGTATTTAAGCTATATCGGGGTATAGGGAAGAGTTTAAAATAGATTTTTTTTTTTCAGGTTAAGTGAAATAGTACAATGGGTAAGGCACTTGCCATGAGTAAAGCTGAACCTCATTTTATTTCCTATGTGGTACCCCATAACATACCAGCTGTTTTCCCCAAACCAGGGTACCATGCCAAGGGTGAGCACTGAGCACTGCCAGTTATGGTCACAAAACAAACAAAATGTATTTTCGAAGGTGTTAGAGAGCAAGGACAGTGGGTAGAACACTTACTTTACACATGGCTGACTTGGTTTAATCTTGAGTATAGGATCTGTTCTGTCAAACCCTCCCAGGATTGATTCCTGAGCACATAGTCAGAGTAACTCCTGAAAACCCCTAGATATGTCCCCAAAGCGAAACAAAACCAAACAAAAACATCAGCAACAACAAAATAAAGAAAAAGAAAGATTTTCTTTAAAATCAAGAATAACTGTAAAGCTAAAATCTCCAGAACACACCATTTCATTATATTTGAATGTTACAAAGTTTACAGTACCTTATTCATTTCTTCTAAACATTTGTCATTTCATTATCATATATTCCCAATGAATAGCGAAGGTATACCATATTTTATGACATAAGTCTGATTAATATTATGTTATAACTATAATGAATATAAAATAATATTAAGATTAATAAATAAAATAAATATAAATATAAAGTAATAATTAGTAATATTAAGTCATATTATGATATGCTACATACTTTTATTGAATGATAAAATTATAGGTCAAAATAAACAAAGGCAAAGTATACAAGGTTATTAATCAAAATGTTTAATAACTTGCTAGTTCAAGATTATCCAACACAGAACTATCACTGAGCTAATAAAATAAAATATATATTAATTGTGCATATATTATTAAGTGATGAAATAATTTATTAACATGCTTAAACCTTAAATCATGTAAAATACAAATATATATTTATATAAAATGTTACAGAATGACAAGCATTCTCATTCATGATTTGAAATAAATAAGCAAATAACCAAAAAAATTAAAAATTAAATTAAACTCTTAGTAAAAAATATATTTTTGGTTTCTAGTAGTATAATGCAAAGATGGTATGAAAATTGTCTTATGGTACTAACTCTTTCCACATATAAAGTAACTGTCATAGACATAAATATGTTATGAGTATAGTAACTATATATGAGAGTTGACAAGAAGTAGATTTCTAAATGTTTTGATCACACACAAAAATGTTTTCTATCTTTTGTACCCTGTGTGATGATATAGTAGATGTAGACTAAAGACATTTGGGTAGTCCTTTTATAATACATATAAATATAAGTTTAGTCTTAATATAAAGTTTGAATTTGAACAAATTTCAATATAAAAATTTTAAATTGTAGACCTAAAAACTCTTCAAGTTAATTCAGAAAAATTTCAAATTCTTACATTTTAGAATTAAAAAGTATTGTTTACTTCCAATAAATTTTTTGTTTTATTCTATTTTGTATTTAATTTTCTTCCTATTTTTCTCGGTCCTTTTATGCAAGCTAACCTTGACTGAATTTAAAAATGATCAAATGAATTAATTGTACATCAAATAAATTCTTCTGCCCTAAGTTTGAACAATCCCAGTTAATATAAAATAATAATAAATAAAAATGTAAATATAATAACATTTAATAAAACTTTAATAAAATTATAAAATGTATATTTAAATAATGATAAGTAACAATTTTGAATAATATAAAATATGTTGATAAATTTATTGATGATACTAGCTAGCTATCTATAGTTGATAAATAGTTACTATTTAAAAGAAACTTTAGATTTTAGGTTATAGATTTTTAGGCCAGTCTTCAAGTTAGATTCTTATTTTAAGACATTTACATATAGAAAAGTATTGCTTTAGTTTTAGAAATTGAATTTTAAAAGTGGTATATTTTTTTAGGTGACAGATTTCATCATGAGATTTTTAACTCTCATTTGCTTTATTTTATACTTGTTTTGAAAAAAAGGAAATGGGAAGCTATGTCTTGTATTGGGAGGACTAGACATTTGGCAAGGGAAGTGTGTATAATAAAATTTATAAATATTCAACATTCATAAATCTCTTCTGTCATGCATGGCATGTTATCATTTCCATGTGTATATAACTTGTGCTTACTGAGAAAATGGACTTGCTTTTATACAACTTATGAAGCATCCAAGTATGTTTACTGTCCCAGAAAGTATAATTCACTGTGTGATCGTGAAAAAAAAGTATCTATCAAAACTGTAAAATTGAAGAAAAATATTCTACTAATCAAACATATAAAGTTCTCTTAAAATTTACTAAAGCTTATGGCATGGAGCATGTAATTTAATGTAAGAAAAAGATTATAGAATGAAAGTCAACAATCAGAAAATTAATTTGAAGCTACAGGATTTCACAAGGAATTTAGAGAAACATTCACAGTGCGATATCAGTGAAATGTCATAGAGATTTCATGTGGTAAAGACGATCCTTATTTAAATGTTATTATTTTCTTGAATTAAAGTAATTGAAGAGTATCTTAATCTGATTTGATCATTAAGATTATAAGAATGTTGAAGGTTAGCGTGGAAGCTATAGCAATTAAATGAGGGAACTACTAGGTATAGGAACTAAACATTTCATATGATTTAAAGCCTCATTGTAAGCATATATGCAATTCACAGAGATAGATTTAGATAGATTGTCATGTATATGAATATATATAGATATACATACTATATATTTATATATACTTTATGTAATAAGATGCCATTTTAGCAATTCTAGCCTTGACATATCATCTCTTCTGAATCTTTATATAACAGATAACTGGTTTGGTTTGTGATTTCAAACCTGAGGATATTACTCAGATCGATATTATATTCATTTTGTTTCTAATTTATTCACATGTAACCTTCTGTATCTTCTTTATTTGATTAGACAACTTATTAAAATGTTTTATTTTGATTTGCTTCCATCTACAATAAGTTTTATGTTGCTATATTATATATTTAGTATTTGCTTTTGAAAGTGAAACAGATAAACCTTTGAATTAGGTTTTATTTGCTCTTCCATAATTTTCTCCATGTATATTTATTTTATACCTATTAAGTACCTTTTCAGGCATATGCATGCATTAATAAATATTAGAAAAGAGACTTTGTGCTGATTTGACCCTATTGATACCCAATATTGTGGTTGAGTAAAAATTATTCCTAAAATAAAATAATTTAAAAATATCTTTCAGCAGTAATTATTAAAAAATGTCTAAAAATTTTATCTGGTATAGGAACTAACAAACAAAGGACCTCACAAGGCTTTAGAAAGAGAACAAACCCGAGGCTGTACTTTTATGAGAATAATGCATGGAAGCCAAGAGCTATTATGTACTCAGTCTTTATTAATGAATTTTAAAACATAGAACAAAGGACTTAAAAAGCAGGATGATAAAAGAGAATTGGAACAAATTGCCAGTTGTTGACACCAAAGATCTTTAGCACTGGAGTCTCAGTGGGGGTAGGCATCCTCTTTAGTCATGTGACAAGCAATGTGTTTGTTGATAGAGACATCTTTGTGATGCTTCTTTGAAGTGACTGCCTCTATAATCAAATCTCAATTAGGGTATTTGCATTACAAAAGAAGAAAGAAAGAAAGAGCATAACACTTAGCAATTAAATTTCCAATAGGATTCTCTGCCCCACACAACTTATATACTAGCAGATTAAACACAGATTAAGCACTAAGTATAAAAATATTTCATGCATCTTATATGAGACTCAAATTATTTATGCATGTTAATATATAATTATATAAATACATTGGGGAAGGACAATTAGAACAAGCAATTTCTGATAAAAACAAGTATCAAAAACAATATGCTTCCTGTTGAAAATTTTTTCTGGGTAGAACCTTGAGTTCCTTGGAAAGTTTGGAATTAGTGGATCTTGGGAAATCTTGAAAGGATCCTATATGGTTGTATTATAATGTGAGGAAAGTAATATGGAGATTAAAATTTTTGTGGGCATTGGTAGTAGTAAATCACAGACAGAAGATTATATAAGTATTCAACTTCCACTATGTTAGAATATACATTGAACTTGAGATAGAGAATAAAAAAAAACCAGAAATTCCTTTTTTTTTTTTTTTTTTGGTTTTTGGACCACACCCGGTGATGCTCAGGGGTTATTCCTGGCTATTTGCTCAGAAGTCGCTCCTGGCAGGCACGGGGGACCATATGGGGAACCGGGGGATCGAACCCCGCAGTCTGTCCTAGGCAAGACAGGCACCTTACCTCCAGCGTCACCGCCTGGCCCAAATATCTTTTTTTTGGGGGGAGGAGGCGAGAAATTCCTTTTTCTATATTAATTTTTCTTATTCCAAATTTTAATCATTAACCTTAGATCTACCATAGTGCATAGATAGAAAGATAGAATGAAAGAAGATAGATATATTGATGATAATAGGTAGATAGATAGATAGATAGATAGATAGATAGATTGATAGATAGATAGATAGATAGATAGATAGATAGATAGATAGATAGATAGATAGATAGATAGATGATAGATAGGCAATTTAAATTCAGGATTTCATGTTTATAAAGTCGTGTCACTCTGTAACTGAATTTTATTTTTGCATTAGTAAGGGACAAACCCCAAATTCCATGCCCAGGAGTCACTCAGTGGTGAACCTGGGCCCAGCTGTGCTGCTTTGACACTGTTCAGTGACACTGTACTGTGATTGAATGAGGGTGGGTAGTGGGCGACATCAGTGGTGTTATTGTGTCTGTTGTTGTCAGAGATCAGATTCTGGGCTTCACATATATAAGACAAATGCTCAATTTTGATTCTCAAGAATCTTACTGATGATTTGGTTTTTAATAATATATAGAACAATGTTGTTTTCTTTTTTCAGCAAAACAAGAAGTGTGGGGCTCAGATTAATATATAATTTTGTTTTTCTATTACCTTAAGTTGACTTATTTATATTTTTCTATTATCTCTACTCTTTCTATTATCCATACTCTACTATATACTATAGATAAATGTTCTTAGAAAAGGGGTAGGTGATAATTGACTTACATACTTGCTTTTCTTTAATTCTAGTTGAATACTCTTAGAAACGTCTTTTCATCTTTTGGGAAAAGCATGGAAAATAAGTCAAAAGTAACTTTTTTTAAGGAATGGCAAATTGAACACTACTTACTTAAAGGAAGCACAATTGCCAGTGGGTTATTTCCCATACAAGACAAAGACGTGTATGAAAAATTTAATACACAGATAAAACTGATAGAATAAGAATGGAATCACAATTGAATTTGTAACATTATCTTTTTGTTGTTGTTATTTTTGAGGGTCTGTCTTGTGATGTTCACAGCTTACTTCTGGCTCTCAGGTACCACTCCTGGTGGACTCAGGGAAGCATATGAAATACCATGGAAAGAATTTTGTTGGTCACGTACAAGGCAAGTGCCCTACCTGCTGTACTAATTCTATGCCTGATTTTATAAAGTTCTATTCTCTTATAAGCTTCAAAATTTCAGGTTTAAAAGTCAAAAATAAATATTTTAAAAAAGCTAAATAATGTAATTAAAATCATGCTTAGATCCTAGTCCCATAAAAGTAGTCTTCAATTTATGATCCCTGGTTCATGAGGGGATAAACAAATCAAATCAAACTTGTGGAGAAAAAAATCTGTTCATCTAAGAGATTTCTCTAGTGAAGTTGTCTCACTGAATGTTGGTATCTTAGCAACAAGTACGTGATATTAAATTAATAAAAAATGCATATACAATATAATAGAAAAGGATCTAAATGAAATAAGATACTTCCTATATTAGTCACACCTGATTTAAAAAATAATTACCATGATATTAGTTATTCATGATTGGATTTTTGGCAGTTTCAAGGGCAATCTCTTCAATAGAGTTCATTTTCCTCTACTAGTGACTCCTATACTTGAATCTATCCAATTTACCACTCACCCACCAGTCTACCTCTATGAGAGGGGATTGTCTAACTTTTGGCACTGTGACTTACAGGACTTGACTTAAAAAGTTATGAATTGCATGCTGGGATCAGGGGTGGAGGGAGGACAACACTGATGGTTGGAATGGCCCTAAATCATTGTCATTATGTACCTTAAATATTACTTTTAATTCACTTAAATCAGCATAAAATTATTTTTAAAAATTTAGAAAAAGTAAAAAATAAAAAGATATACATAACACTTTACCACATTTCACCTTTTCCCCAGTTGAACACATCATTCTATCGTATTTTTGAAAGAAAGTTGGAGCCTGGAACTGGGATGTGGCACTAGAGGTAAGTTGCCTGCCTTGCCTGCATTAGCCTAGGACTGACCGCATTTCGATCCCCCCGGAGTCCCACATGGTCCCCCAAGCCAGGAGCGACTTCAGAAAGCATAGCCAGGAGTAACCCCTGAGCGTCACCGGGTGTGGCCCCAAAACAAAACAATAAAAAAAAAGAAAGAAAATTGGGGCCCCTTTCATGCCCTATCACACAAATTATCCCTCACCCAAATATCATCTTTCAACTGAAAGTGAGTCAACAGGTTGTTTCCATTGCACTTGAACATTCATTATTCACCTTTATTTTTCATTACATCCTAAATATGAAAGAGATAATTCTGAATCAGTCTCTCTCCATCTGACTAACTTAACCTAGCATGATGCTCTTTAAATCTGTCCACATAGAAGTAACTTGCATTATTTCATATTTTTCTTTGTCCAATAAATATTTAATTGTGCATATGTCATAGGATTTTGTTTATTTTTAATCCAGTCAACTATTCCAGGATACTGAATTATTTTCAGTTTTGGTTATTGTGGATAGTGTTGCAAGGAATATAGGGGTGAATATGTATTTTCTTCATTTGGTTTTGGCCCTTTGAAATATAGACCAAGAAGTAGAATTGTTTGTCAAATGGTAGATTAATTCCTAAATATTTTAGGAATGCCCATATTGTTTTCCATTATGGAGGACCATATGAGACGCTAGGGAATTGAACCGCCATCCATCCTAGGTTAGCACATTCAAGGCAAAACACCTTACTGCTTGTGCCACCGTTCTGGCCCCTCAAACTACTTTGGAATATGTTCATTTAATGTATATAAGTTTTATAAAGTGGATAAGTTATTTTAATATTAGATGTCCTTAAAAGCAAAAGTTACAGAAAATTTTATATATGGCTTCAGTTTTTAATTTTGTTTTTTGAATCCCGATTACTGTTGCTTGGACCACTTCTTTTAAGAATGGTTCAAAATTATAATGCAAATTGTTTTTAAAGACATTTTTTAGTATTTTAATTGTAATTTCTGTTTTTGAATATTCAAAGCACCTCCATATGCAATGCAAAGTAATTAAAGAAAATCTTTATTACTCTTGAAACTAGAAATGGAAGCATCAAACAATTAATTGAATAATAAATATCGCAACAGGAACATAACATGATTTGAATATCACCATCCTCTTGGCTTAAGTCCCAGAATGCAGTGAACTGTTGGCTTTTCACACACACGGTAAACAATACACAGTTTTTTGTTTTCAGTAATCTTTTTATTTAATGCTACAAACAATGCACTAATTTTGTTTTTAAAATACATGCTGGCAATCATTTTGCTATTATCCGAAATTCTGTAGAATACAGCAAGAATGCCAAAATAATAATGTAGCCCCCACCTTATTTTTGTCTCCCATCTGCAAAATGTATCACTAACATATTTTAGCATTGGTTCCAATCCATTGGCATTTCATACTCATTATTCATACTATTATCCATAGTCAGAGGGCAGAAATCTAGCAGAGTAACTAATATATGACAGATTCGGTGCAACTTTTTTAATGTTATTTGCTTTTAACTATTTACACCAATAAAATTAATAAGATTAAGTGATCTGTTCACTTAGTTTAGTTTTCAGGTCTTTATTTTGGAGAGCAACCATATATATATATATATATATATATATATATATATATGTGTGTGTGTGTGTATGTGTATGTATATATATTTATATGTATATATATATGTATGTGTATGTATATATATTTATATGTATATATGTATACATATACATAGGACTCTGATCACACAGAATTGTAGCCAAAAGGAATTGTGCAATCTAAAATGAAATTGTAAAGAAATTAGCCATCAATACACATATTTTCTTTTTCTTAGATTTTATTTTCGAATAAACATTTTTTTTGCGGGGGGGGGGAAGCCACACCCGTTTGAAGCTCAGGGGCTATTTCTGGCTAAGCGCACAGAAATTGCCCCTGGCTTGGGAGAACCATTTGGGATGCCGAGGGATTGAACCGCTGTCCTTCCTTGGCTAGCGCTTTCAAGGCAGACACCTTACCTCTAGCGCCACCTCTCTGGCCTCTAGAATAAACATTTTGAGAAACTGTTATTGGTATGATTTCATACAAAACCTACTGCTATACCACCTCATCCACTAGTGTTCACTTCTTTCCATCACTGAGTGTTTCCCTATCTTAGTCTCCTCTAGAGCTACCAACTCCCCATTAAATTTATTCATAAAGATAAATTCTCAATTTCTGTTGCATTTCAGAGTTTATTATTCTATATGGATCATTTTAACAAGATTTGAACTACCATTTGCATCAAATTAGTTCTTAGTTAATCATCTCCTAGTAAAAATAAATCATAGTGTTTGCTTTCTGCTTCTGCAGAATTTGTATTGATTGATGTTCACTTCAAAATATAACTCTGAAGGTTGCCAGCCCCCACTCTGAGAAGACTTTAAACTAGCTGTATTGGAATTTTGGCATATCTGCAGAGACTTGTGGAACAGTGAAAGTGGATCTTTGGCAAGACTACAGCTGTAGAAGGGGGTGTTTGTAGGTGCCAGAACTTCAGAAGGGCAGGCACATTGCCTGTTCTCTCCCAGGATGCCACAGAAGACCCATGTACCCCTGGATTTAGCAGCTTGACTTATATCTCTCTGCTTTTCCTTTGATACAAAAATAAATCATGTTATTGACTACTGTCCCTACTTGCCACACCCTCTAAAAAACAAAACAAAACAAAACAAAACAAAAACAATACTTTAACCTGCAAAACAAAAATATATAAAATAATTTGAGCCGATTTTTTTAAATCAGAGGTGATGTCTGGATTAATGGCTTAAATGAGCATGTTTTGCAATGTATAACTTTTCGAAAGCAGGGTTTGAAGCAAGACACAGAAACTCTCAGCTCCAGAGACATACAGAGACATAAACATGGGGCTTAGCTTGTTATGACAGTGTTCCTGAGGTCAAAAGCGCCCCCTTTAAGGAGCCTTGCGCCCCCCCCCCCATTTGAAAAGCACTCTCCTAGAGGCAGGCTGGGAGTCTGGGGGGAGGAAATATTGAGGACACTGGTGATGTTGAAGGGAGATGTTTGACTGAAATGCAACCCTCAGATATTGTTTGACTAAAAGTCCATGAACATCTCAACCATGAACAATTTTGTAACCACGTTGCTTAAATAAAGTAATTGTTTTAATATATATATATACATATATATATATGCACTACCACATACTTTGCTGTTCTTTTGCAACATGAAATATTTCTTTTATTAAAGGAAGCTCTATATTTTCCTCTTCTTACCTATTATATTTATTCAACTGGTTACCATTTTAGGTGTTCTCAATTCCAGAAACCTTCTATTTATCTTTATTTAATGCCTTATTTGCATAAAACTTTTTTTTTCAGGTTACACATTCTGACTACTCTACTCAAGCATGCCGATTTTAGTACATGGATTAAATGTCAATAAACAGCTTTATAATGGTTTTCTTTAATACAAACTTTAGCAGGTCTTGCTAGTTGTAGGTGCCAGTTAATGATAATCTGGTTCATCAGAGCCAAACCAAAATTACTAAAGTTTATGAATGGTGCCTGGAATCAAATCCCAGCTCTAATACTCTACAATTTGAGCCATGTTACATTTCCAATGAACTAGTATTTTCTTGTAAATCCCATGTAAATTAACTCATTATGCATTTACAGGTTAGGTTGCTGAAATGATTGTAGAAAATGAAGCAATAAGGATTTTATCATTTTCTCACTCTCAATCACATGAAATAATACTAGAACATAAATATAAGTCTCTTTACCAGCTTGAAAATCACCATCATCAGTTAGCGATCAACTAGAAGAAATTAACTATTACTCATAATGACTCCTCTAAAAGAAGTAATACAGAAATATTAAAAATAATTACATTTGGCACAATATTTGCAAATTTTCCTCTAGAATAACAAAATGTCAAAGTTGGGGCACTATCTTTTAAAGTAAAGAAGAGAAAAGAATTAAAGCTCATGACAATTAGGGTAATTTAACATCATATATTTCTTGTTTTTACCTAGTCACTGAGCTAAATGCTTCACTGCTTGAATGACTCCGTGACCTATCACTATATCTATCAAAATGTCATTTTAAATAAAATAATAGATGTATTCAATTAGTAGTTCTATTTTCTCACTAAACTCAGGAGTTTTTTCCTCCCAAACTTATTCATCATAAAATATAGAACTATAATACCTTTAATCTTAAAAAATATTCTGGAGCACTTGGTAGCATGTAGACTCTAAACTAAGATTGATATTGAATCATTCATATTCATTTCATCAACAGGATAAATTTCATTAAAATTACCTTCCTTTTAATACCAAGATGATCAATCATGTATTCTGACATTAACTGGTCTATATTGTCACTTTACAAAGCACATCTATAAACTCTCATGCAATGTTGCAGCTTATTTGTTTTTGAATATGTATTTGCCCTTAACTCTTGAAATGTAAAATGTTCTAAATCTTTGACAATATTTAGAAGCTCATTAAATGTAGACATCCACTGGCAATGAGAATAAGTAACAACTTTTTAGAGAAAGCAAATGTAAGACCCAAAGGTATGAAAAATAAATGTCTTCATGTACTCAGTATGTTCCCTCAGGGGCCCCTTGACACAAATTTTAAACATTTGCTGAGGAAACATTCTTGTGTTACATTCCCAATTGGATTGCTGTTTTTACATATTGAGTTAACTAGTACTTTCTGTCTTAAGACACATTTTTGTCATCTTAGTAAGGAAAAAGAGCTTTAGTTATAACCCCCAACAAATGATGTATTTCAAAGAGAAAATGGTGGCAGTAAACTCAACCAAATACTTTTCTGATGATGTCAAGTAGGCAGGATTCCAACATTGTTGAGATTTAGCAATATGTAGCCTCAAAGAAGTTAACTGGACAGAAAGTATCTGAAAAACCAAGAGAGATAAGTTATGTTTTGGAGTTACGTTGCAATTCAAACTACAAGATAAATTGCATTGTGAAAGGGGCCTGAAATATAGCTTAGTGTGGTATGTGGTTACAGAGAAATATAGTTGTCTTTGTAATCTTAGCTTTGCTTCAGAGTTTACAAAGAAAGATATGTGTATCAGTAACTATGTATTTTAACTATTATGTTAAGTCTTTAATTAATAAAGGCAAAACTTTCATTGCTTTTGTTTGTTTGTTTGTTTTCTGGTTTTTGGGTCATACCTGGCAGGCTCAGAGCACCATATGGGATGCCGGGATTTGAACCACCATCCTTCTGTGTCTAAAGCAAACACCTTTCCGCTGTGCTATCTCTCCAGTCCCAAAAATGCTATTGTTTTATTTTCTATATCAGGTGTAAAAGTGAGTGAGGTCCAAACTGAGTATTAAATATACTTAATCAAACTAATCACAATAATTTTATTTTTATTTGATTACCTTTTTTTGTTTGTTTGGATTTTGGTCTACACAGTGACATGTTAATAGCTTAGTCCTGACTCTGTGCTCAGAGATAACTTTTCATGGGTCTTGGGGACCTTATGGAGTGACAGGTATCAAACTAGATTAGGTCACATGTAATGCAAGCCCCTGACTTTCAGTACTTTTGCTTTGATTCTTGAAACAGTATTTTCAAATGAATTAAATTTGAACTTCCTCCCAGATTGCTGTTATAAGCATGATGACTTCAATATTCATGTGGGTAAATAATAAAACAGCACCAGAATGCATTATATATCATAGATTCTAAAATTTTTAGTTTTTATTTTAATTAGACACCCTGATTTATAAATCTTTCAATAAGTTTTTCTTAGTCAATATTCAATTTTTTTAATTATTATCTGTGTCAACATCCTTCCACCAGTGATACAAAATTTATCTTGCTCTCCCTACAAACTTCCTTAGGAAACCCAGGTTTTACAATTATTTAATTTCATTTAATGTTTTTAGGTTTTGGGTTTTAGCCAGTATGTTCAGGACTTAGTCCTGTTCCTGGGCTGAGGGATCAATTCTGGCAGAACTGGTGCCAGAGATTTGAACATATGGAAGATATTGAATGTCCTTATGCACAAAATATGTCTTTGCTTTTAAACTTTCTCATAAAATGGGGTGAAGAAATAGATGAATGAGTATTTGGACCTACTTTTTTTAACTCTTGCCATTCTAAAGTAGTTGGAGGACCATGTGGTGCTGGACTAAATCATACTAACATGTTGCCAAATCTAGCAGCATGTGATGTCAAGCGCTTGAGGTCCTTGATGTAGAATATTATGATGTAGAAAATCATTAGTACCTCATGGTCAGAGAAGTAACACAATGTCATAGCCAGGAACTTCACATTGAACTACAGCTTGGAGGGCTTTCCTTGAACATTCTTGAGTACTTCTTGGGAACACCAAAAACAGCAGTAACCAAGAAAATAAATAATCACACAACATAATTGTGGTATAATCATTACTGATATATTACATAGCAAAACATAGAGACTAAAAAATAAATTACTGCTTAATATGCGAAACTGGGAAGAATTTCATATTTCTCAGCAAATCAAAGAAGACAATTTAGAGAGGAGAAAGTGAAGTGTACGGACTTACAACTTCAATTGGCATAAAGGCATAAAACAATTAAAATAGAGTAATAAAAATTAGGTATGTATTTGGGAATCAATGTTGGAAATGATACCTCAAATACTTCCAAAGGTGGTGAAAATAGTCTCTATTTTGGTTACATTGGAGATCTCATGGAAACATACATTATTAGGAAGAGTTATCAAAACACTGAAGATCAAGATTTTTTTATGTGTGAATTTAATAATACTAAAATTGATAAAAGTGTGCTTAACTAAAACAAAAAATGATATAAATAAATAGAATTAAGCTGCTTGTATAAATAATAAGTATATAGAAACATATAATGCATTTCTGCCTATTAGGATAAAATAGGATAAAACTAATCATATTTTAAGTGCATGAGCAGAGAAGCATATTGTTCTATATAACACTAATAGCACAAAAGACAATATGAGAAAGAGGAGAAACTGCTTTCTCTATGTACTTAAAAAGGTAAGATCCCCAGATCCCCAGTCTTTCATTATGGGAAATCATTTTATCATGGGAAGGTAATCGTCTCATTATTGCAAGCATAAAAAGATAAAAATAATTGCTTCTATGTTCTCTTTTCTTTAAGTCCTATTTATATTGTTGAATTGTATGAAAGAGAAAAAATTTCTTTTCTTTAAATAAACTTTCATTGTAAAGATACAACTTACAAATTGAACATCATTGTTTTCTGCCCAAAGATGCTTTATTCTACTATAGTATACCTGAATCTTTAAAATATAAAACTGATTATTTTAAAATTTATTAATGTTCATTTTTTTTTTGGTTTTTTGGTTTTTGGTTTTTGGGCCACACCCGGTGATGCTCAGGGGTTACTCCTGGCTATGCGCTCAGAAGTCGCTCCTGGCTTGGGGAAACTGGGGGATCGAACTGCTGTCCGTCCTAGGCTAGCTCAGGCAAGGCAGGCACCGTACCTCCAGCGCCCCGCCCGGCCCTAATGTTCATTTTTGAAAATTAGCATCTAAATAGTGTTCTAAATAATAAAGTATTTTCTTTCTAAAGCTGACTAATATAAATAGGATATTTATTAATGTTGTTATTATCATTATGGATTAGATGTAATGGTCACAATAGCCTTTGTGTTTATAATTTTGAATATTTAGTTACCATACTTAACCACTACAGAACTGCCCAAAACATTCAAATCACATATGTCTCCTCTAGTCTCCTCTAGTCCTCTGACTTAGTTCCCCACCACAGTTTGATAAATTCAATTTTGTAATTCAAAGTGAATGGATTTAATCTGTGACTAGTGTCTATTCCTGATTTTGTTTCTCTATACATCATCTATATACCATGGATATGTGAGACTATCTGCTATTTATCCTTATTTTGACATACTTTACTTAGCATGATAAACTCTGATTCCTATCAAGATTTGAATAACTATAGTTTTTCCTCTTATATCTGCATAGTAAGAATATCTGACTCCAAGATTCTACTTGTTAACATTTTTTGAACACAAAACATTAATTTAAAAATACACTTGGGGACAAGAGTGATAGCACAGTGGTTATGGTAGTCGCCTTGCACATGGCTGACCCAGGACGAACCTAGGTTCGATCCACGGCGTACTATATGGTCCCTAAGCCAGGAGCGATTTCTGAGTGCAGAACCAGGAGTAACCCCTGAGCATCACTGGGTGTGGCCCAATAAACTAACTAACTAAATAAATAAATAAAATTACATGTGGACACTTAGGTTCACTATGACTTAATACCATAACTTAATACCATAACATTCTTCTATTGTTGGATATAATGGTTTGCAGTAAGTTTTATGACCTAAAATATTTCTAATTCCAATCCCACCAACCCATACCTTTGATACTAGATTTTCTCTTAAACCTACCTTGAGTTCCTCGAGAGATTATATTTTGAGTTTAATTATTGTAGTTCAATTCCATTCTTGGAGGATAATTGATTCTCTTTAGATACATGCAGATAACTTACTCAATACTTTTGGAAATTTTGGTGCAAGTGTGGTCTCATAGGTGACTGACTTAGTTCTAAGGCTTTGGTGGTTTGAATTAAATTCTCAATGTATAATATTAAGCAAATAATGTCAGTCAAAATAATTGACAGAGGTTCAACATTGAACAGAAACTTGAAGGATAATAGAGTGTGAGCTATGAGAATAATCTAAACATATGGCTCTTCTCTTATGTACATTCTCACTTTTGTTAATTAAAATAGTTTATACTTTACAATTTTGCTAAAATATATGCGTGTAAAAATTAAAACTAGAATTATAAAGTTTTTAATTTTTTATACTAGAATTTAAAAAGAATAAATATTAGAACAGTAAAATATAAATCTCTAAAATTAGTTAGGACATAATCATTTTGTAAGGTTTCTTAGAGAAATCTTGGGAAATTAGTAATGATATTTTGTCCTTGTAACAATATGTTCTAAGACACATTAATGTTTTTTAATGAATACTTAGTGGTTAAGATTTTTAAAAATCTTTAAAATTCTACCGATAAAATATTCATATTTTTAGTTTTTTTGTGTTTGTTTGTTTGTTTTTGTGGTTTTTTTGGGTCACACCCAGCAGTGTTCAGGAGTTACTCCTGGCTCCAAGCTCAGAAATTGCTCCTGGCAGGCACGGGGGACCATATGGTGCACCGGGATTCGAACCGATAACCTTTTGCATGAAAGGCAAACGCCTTACCTCCATGCTATCTCCCGGGCCCTCATATTTTTAGTTTTTAATTGCTATCCCCATGTAAAACATACCTTCCTCTTATTCCTACTAGGCAAAAATATGCATTTTGATTTAAAGTCCAAAAATATCTTAGAATTTTGAATAAAAGATGTACATATTAGCATAAAACTCTGACAAGTACTCAGATTATGAGTATACATTCATTATCAACATTGTGTTATTTATAATATATCATCACCATTATCTCTTTATTTAGAAAGACTCTTTTAGTGTTTCTGACCTTTTTATGCTTTAAATAGTATTGTCTAGATTGTTTTGTGTTTTCCTTAGTTTTAGAGGATGAGAAGGTAGTTTATAATCTTACATTAGAAGATGACTTAGCATTTTATATATTTATTAGCTAACTTTTTGTTTTATTAACTGCAAATACATTTATCAACTTGTGTTTTGCATTACACATATTTTAGATATAAATATTTTATTTCTTAAGTTTATTTCTTAAAATTGAAGACTGATTTTAAAGACAAGAATTTGATAAAATATTTCAGATATAAGCAATCCTAACTTTTCATGGAAAAAAAAACATGACTTGTGTTGAATTAGGGACCTTAGAATACACTGATTAAGCTGAAATAGACAGGGGTAAATGGAGGTAAATCATCACATTGTGGGGTATTTGCCTAATCAATATAGCGGCATCAAATATTCAGAAAATGTTTTGCTTTTCAAGGAAAACATATTAAATATATTGTGGAATTTTCAGGGGAATCCACTCATAAAAACACATTTATAACAATTGAACAAAAGCAGTGAGCAAACTTTTGTTAATATATACTTAGAAAATTCAAATATCCATGATATTATTTATCCATGGTATTATTGATAAGTGTGGGAGAAAAGCTAATTTTTTGGTAAGGGAAATAAAATAGCTGGAAGGGTTTTTGTCTTGTATGTGAGAACCAGGTTAATCTGATACCCACACAAGGTCCAACAAGCACTGCCTGGGAAAGATTCTCTGAGCACAGATTCAAGAGTAAATACTGAGTATAGCTAGAAGTGTCTCCAAATTTAAAAGCAAACAAACCCACCCACAAAAAATGTTGGTTTTGTTAAGTCATTCTTTTTTCTATCTCAAAGTGATGACAGGCAATTCAGTAGGAATAATTTTATGAAAAAGGAATAGAAAACAGGAAAGTTTCATAAAATTTTCATAAACTGACACATTTCAGCATTTGATTTAATTTAAATTTTTTATTTATGTTCCAATATTCTGGGACTATCTTGATTTTTTATTAATTTGCTATTTTATAATTCATTTTCTCTATGATAAAGCATCCTATTTGATATAGTATTAAGACATTCTACTATTAATAACAAATGGATATACATATACATGTATAATTTTATATATAATTTTAAGTCACATTGACTCATAGTAAGCCAACAAGAAGATGAAAAACTAGGAAAGTAATCAAATCCCATCATATCTATTAATGTGTATTTGTATCTGTGAAACCATGAAGTTCTAACCTGTTTTTTTTTTTTTTGGGTCACTACCGGCAGTGCTCAAGGGTTCCTCCTGGCTCCATGCTCAGAAATTGCTCCTGGCAGGCACGGGGAACCATATGGGGCACCGGGATTAGAACCAATGACCTTTTGCATGAAAGGCAACCGCCTTACCTCCATGCTATCTCCAATGCCCCAAGTTCTAACTTCTAAATGTTGACTTAACATTATGGATTGTTCGTGGTATGTAGGAAAGGTGATAATAAATGGGAAGGATGATTATTTCATGATAATTTTTACAAAAGTGAGTTTAGTAACTGAGGATACGTGATTGAGTTTTGTATCTGTGTAGGAGTAATATAAAATTAATTTAATGGAAGAACATATCTGATTTCCTCAACAGAGGCTATTTTCAATCTTCTACACTTCTAGAATCCTTATCAATGACTGACTGTATCAGTAGGTACTTTTACTTAACATTTGAACTTCCATGAAAGGGAATTGTAACTAAAGGTCAGGATTGGAATAAACAGTGTGGGATTTTTTTTGGGGGGAGAACCCAAATTTGCCATAGTTCTCAGTCAAACAGAAACTCTCCAAGTTTACCTTCCAAACAAAAGAATGTTGAATTTCGTGCTTCTAATTCTAATAATTAATGTAATTTTATTTTGTTAGCTATAGAAAACTGCTAGAATCCATCTAGTTTAATAAATCCTCACATTTTGATTTATTAAATTCTCTCTAGTTAAGCCAATTAATTCTGCCAGCTGTTTCTTGCCAGGACTGATGTAGGGTAATGAGCTATGACACAAATCATCCATAGAGGTTTACTAGAACAACAAATAAATTAGAATACAATGCTTAAGTTATAAAATTTATAAAATAATTAAGAAATATCAATGATAGACTATAATTTCTACAAAAATATTTTGGTCTTGTCTACATTATATTCTTCTGTTTGTTTTGATTTTACATGGGGTATACACCAGCAATGTTAAGGGGCTTACTCTTGTTTCTGCACTCAGGCATCATTCTTGTCTGAGATAATAGAGATTAAAATACAGTCAACCACTAATATCTCTATCATCTATCTATCTATCTATCTATCTATCTATCTATCTATCTATCTATCTATCTCTATCTATCTATCTATCATCTATCTATTTATCTATCTATCTATCTCTTTCATCTATCCTCATCATCATCTATCATTTCTCTCTCTTCTATACATATATCCATATATATGTATATATGCATATCTATCATCTATCATCTATCTTTTCTCTCTTTCTATACACAATACACATGTATGTATATATATGATATATATATATAAATATATATATATATATATATATATATATATATATATATAGTCTAGTTCCTGCATAAAAGGACCAGAGTAAGTGAGAACAGCAAGAAGGACAGTTGCTTTTCAATTAGCCCAGCGCAGTTTGATACCTGGTTTTATAAAAATCAGTATTAAAACCCAAGTAACACCATGTGGACTCCAAAAAAAAACATAAAATAAAATAAAAATATAATAAAAATTTTATTATAATTTTAATCCAGGAGTTTGTCTAATTTATTACAAATTTCTGCATATCTGATTTAATGTAGAGTTCTCTTCAAATACAATATTTTCTTTTTTTTCTTTATTTCCTTTACTTTCCTTCTTCCTTCCTTCCTTCCTTTCTTTCTTCTTTCTTTCTTTTCTCTTTCTTTTTCCTTCTTTCTTTCTTCCTTCCTTTCTTCTTTTCTTTCTTTCTTTCTTTCTTTCTTCCTTTCTTTCTTTCTTTCTTTCTTTCTTCCTTCCTTCCTTTCTTTCTTTCTTTCTTTCTTTCTTTCTTTCTTTCTTTCTTTCTTTCTTTCTTTCTTTCTTTCTTTCTTTCTTTCTTTCTTTCTTTCTTTCTTTCTTTCTTTCTTTCTTTCTTTCTTTCTTTCTTTCTTTCTTTCTTTCTTTCTTTCTTTCTTTCTTTCTT
>PVKC010003965.1:0-37113 GCA_004027635.1 Crocidura indochinensis
TCATCATGCTATTTTATTTTATGAGAGAGTAAAATTAAACTGCTGTAGTTTTCCATATTAGTCTTTGAAAACTAATGTAATCTAAAGGCAAACACTATCCTATTTCTAACATGATGAATCTATTTGACAAAATTCTACACAAATGAATTAGCATATATTTTCCTGGGCTAACTAAAAATGCCTTTTTATAAAATTCTCACTTATATAATACAAAAATAATAAACATACTTCTGCTTTTCTGTGATTTGCATTTAGGTATGGAAGTTATGTTAATTTAATTCTTTTGTGACACAACAAGATCTTGAAATAGTTTCTCTTCTCTTTTATTTTCAATACAAAATATAATTTCAATTTCTGAGCTGAAATTCTATTTAGAAATAAGATCATAATAGCCTGGTAGAAATAAAGAGAATATAGAACAAATAGCATTAATTTAGCTCTAGAACTTCCCTTATTTTTCTTGATACTCTGATCCCTTTCTTCTGGTGATCTGTAGTATAATTAGGAAGTAAGGAAGAGGGGCCAGAGACATAGCATAGAGATAGGCATTTGCCTTGCATGCAGAAGAATGGTGATTTGAATACAGGCAATCCATATGGTTCCCTGAGCTTGCCAGGAGCAATTTCTGAGCATAGAGCCAGGAGTAAACTATCCGCGCTGCCAAGTGTGACCCCAAAACCAACCCCCTCACCACCAAAAAAGGAAGTAAAAATAAAAACACTTGATTACAGTGTAGACATGATTGTACTTGTGTTTCAGTCATATAAAGAACACCCCAATCCCCCAGTGCAACATTCCCATCACCAATGCCTCCCCCATCCTTCTCCTGCCCTATATACAAGACAGGCATCTAATTTTCTCACTCTTTAAAATTGTTGTGATATCTCTTAGTGTATTCATTTCTCTAACTGCATTGAACACTCTTTGTAGTGAGCTTTATATTGTTAGCTGGTCCTTCCAGCCCTCATCTATATTGTCTCTGGGTATTATTACAATACTGTCTTTTATTTTTATTTTCTATTTTTTCCCATTGTTCCAAGATCTCATGTTTTATGGCATGAGTTTCTGAAAGTATTCTCTGATTACACTTTGGATCTCTGTATACTCTGCACCTTTTCATTTCTAATCTGGTTTATTAAGTTTCTCTCTCTCCCTTTCTGTGTGAGTTTTTCTGGTGGTTTATCAAGCAATGTTTTTTTGGTTTTTTTTTTTTTTTTTTTTTTGGTTTTTGGGTCACACCCGGCAGTGCTCAGGGGATACTCCTGGCTATCTGCTCAGAAATAGCTCCTGGCAGGCACAGAGGACTATATAGGATATAGGATTCGAACCAACCACCTTTGGTCCTGACTGGCTGCTTGCAAGACAAACACTGCTATGCTATCTCTCCAGCCCATCAAGCAATCTTGTCTATTTTTTCAAAAACTAACTTTTGCTCTGGTTGATCTTTCATGGTTTTTTTGATTGTTTTTTTTTTTCCATTTCATTAATTTCTGCTGTACGCTTTGTTATTTCCTTCTGCCTACTTATATTGGGTTCATTTTGTTGATTGTTTTCTAATTTTATAAGCTGTGTCATTAAGCTATTTATGCAGGTCTTTTCTTCCTGATGTGTGATTGCAACTTTGATTCTGAGTCTGTTTATTCTGACTTTTATTCAGATGTGTTTTTTGTAGGCATCAAAATGTTGGATTAATATTTTTGATTAATTTTGCCATGCTGTCCTTTGGTATTTTGGCCAATTGACATTGGGAGAAATAATTGAAATGGGATTTAGAGCAATCTTTTTGTAGAAGTTTGTTGTGTATATTGGTCTATCTTTTTTTAAAGTAGATATTTCAGTTTATCTTTTAAGACTGGTTTTGGGACTGTAAAGTTTCTGATATGCTATTATCTGTGAAGCTATGTATACTTCTTCCAAACCAGACAGTGAGTCTGGTAGATGAAGTATTCTAGGCAAAGTATTCTTTTTGTTGATTTTTGTCACCATATCCAACTACTGCCTTCTGGTCTTCTGGGTTTATTGTGATAGGTCTGCTGTAAAATTTAATGATGCTCCTTTGAATGTAATTTCTCTTTTTTGATCTTGCTGCTTTCAGAATTCTATCTCCATCTGGGTATTTATCATTGTGACCAGGATGTGTTCTTTGGGACTCTTTTATCTGGTATTCTTCTGGCATGCAGAATTTGGTTGCCTGAAGTCTTTCACTGTGGAAGTTTATATGCAACGATGACCTTAACTGTTGATTTTCCCTGAGGCTTTTCTTCCTGGGTCTTTGGGACTCCAATGATTCTTATGTTGTTTCTGTTGAGTTTATCAAAGATTTCTATATTCATCTGTTTACATTCTTTGAAGATTTTTTTCTATTGTTTGATAATTGCTTTAAGGTTCCTTTCTAATAACTTCTGCATTTGGAGTTGTTATGCATCTCATCCTCTAGCTTACTGATTCTATTCTTAGCCACTGCCACTCTCTTTAAGAGGCTTTCCATTGAGGCCTTCACCTCATCTACCAAGTTTTTCAGTCCTGTTACTTCAGCATGAAATTTTCCTATTTTCATTTTTGTGGTCACTTCAGTTTGATATATGCTGTCCTTGAATTCTATGAACATTCTCTATATTTCTACTCTAATCTCCATATCTGTGGGGCTAATCAGGTGGTTGGTACTTTTCTAGTCATCAGAGATGCCATCATCATTTCTGTGCATAGTGTTGTTTGCATTTTTATCCATTGCATGCTTGTGACTTTAGTTTTTTTTGTTGTTTGTTTTGTTTTGTTTAACTATGTGTTGTGGTAGGGCTCATGTGCTAAAAGATGCGTGTACCCATGAAGCTGAGTGGCCGGTTTCTTCTGTCTCTAACCTTATAGGGTGGAGATAATTTACCCTATGCTGAACCCTAAAAAGATTATGGCTGCCTCATATAGGAAAGCATAAAAGCAAGCATGGAGTGAGGTACAGCTATGTATTTATTTATTTATTCATTTATTTATTTATTTATTTATTTTTTGGGTTTTGTTCCACACCCGGTGACGCTCAGGGGTTACTCCTGGCTCTGTGCTCAGAAGTCGCTCCTGGCTTGGGGGACCATATGGGAAACCGGGGGATCGAATCGAGGTCCGTCCTAGGCTAGCGCAGGCAAGGCAGGCACTTTACCTTCAGCGCCACCGCCCGGCTCCCAGGTGCAGCCATTTATAAGTGCTCTCTTGCACCTAAAAGCATGGCAGGAATCATCCTCCACCTTTTTGGTTGGGGACAGCTTACCCTGTGTTAGACCCTGAAGAGATTATATTTGCTGTCATCTTCTTGGCTGCCTCACACATGAAAGCAGAAAAGTAGGTAGGGAGTGAGGCAGCAGCCATTTATAATGGTTCTCTTGTGCCCCAAAGCATGGTAGAAATATGCCTTCAATCTTGTTGGGTTGTACAACTTACACTGTTCTCTCCACTGAAGAGATCATGTATACTGTCATTCTTCTTGGCTGTCTCATGCAGAAAAGCAGAAGAGCCCAGTATTTATATTATTCTTATACACATCAGTTTGCTCATAGCCATATCAGACTCCTTCATGAGAATGTGTTTCTTTTGGATTAATAATGAAATGGGTGTGGTAAATTTTCCTAACATCTTCTCCTAAAAATAGCTAAAACCTCCTCCTATCACGTCTTTCCTCAATAACACATGTTTATTCATATTACTCATATGGTATATCCAAAGGTAAATTATTTGCCTATTATGGTGCTAGATAGACTGTTCACCAAAAGTCTATAAAATGGTACAGGAAAATTCCAAGGTGACTACTTGAATCTACACCACATATTAGGGAAAATGTGTGCTAGTTACAAGTAGTCTATCAATTGCAATCATGCATGTGAACTCAAGTTATTTCCTCATTAGGAATATGGTTATCTCGTTCAGAGAACAGTACTTTTTCTCCTCCTTCAGTTTACAATTATGATTGTCTAATATGGCATCTACCTTACTATTTTAGGCTCTATGTTCTTCATTGATTTTTAGTGCCATTTTTATATAAACTTTAATCTGCTATTGTTATGTTATCAAACATTTTCACATACATTGTGGTTTTCAGCTTGCAGATTCCCACAAGAAATTAGATGGAGTCACAGGAAAAGGTTCCTTTCAGCCAGAAGTTGTTGAGTAGCTTCTTGTATCTTACTGAATCAGATAAGCAATTTTTCTGCTTTCTCCTGCCACTTTTCTTAGTCAGAGTCTAACATCAGGGTTACCATAATTAAGGGTATTTGTTAGGACAGAAAATTTGAAAGGAAAAAGTAGAGTGATTTTAAAGGGGAATGACAATTCTTTTTCTTGAATTGTGGAATTATTAGATAGTGATAAATTGATGAAGTTATCTTGTAATCTGTCCGTAAAGAGATTCAGAGTGATGATGATCTCCTGCAGCTGCTGATCAGAATCTCTACCGAAAGATCCACTGAAAAAAAGTTGATATTTGTGGTCAGTTTGGTTGCAAGTGAGACTCTGAAGACAAAAAGGAAGGTGTTACAGGGTTAAATGGAATGTTCTGCTTACAACACTGACAGACATACATCGTACATAGTTGATCAATGCCTTTGATAGACTGACTGCAGCTGATGGAGAGGCCTCAAGCCTCTCATTAAAATGCCCTCTGCGGAATGGTGGTGGGCATCAGCGTTTAGGATGCTGTTTTATGTCTTCAGCCCACTTCCCTTCATCCCTGGTTCTGTCCTACCTGAGGGGGGCCTCTGCTAGGTGAGCCTACATCATTTGGGTGCATAGCATCTGCCTTGCACTGGTATTTATTTCCTTGGCTACTTATATTAGAAACTTTCTGTCCTTTCACAGTCTCAAACTCCACAATCTTCTTATCTCTAACAAAGACTTCCTGGGATTTTTATCTGAATAGCTATCTGGTGAAAAAAATATCATTCTTAGTGTCATTTCTATTAATGTATCCATTTCCATTTTGGAAACTGAACCATTTAACAGTCCTAAGACTTGAATTGTCAACAATGGCTTACACTTCTAACATAGCTCATCCCACCAGGTCCTGTACAGACCTTAAAAAAGTCTTTTGAGTAAAAATTCATTGTTCTTGTGTCCTGCACACGTTTCTCTGAATTCTTTAGTTCAATTTTGCTTATCCTACGGGGTCCAGTACTAGCCTTAGGAAAGTCTTGAGTAAGGATTCTTCATTATTGTATCCTCCAACACTTATCACACATTTCACTGATCCTCACGGTCTTGGTCCAGTACTGGCCTTGGAAAAGTCTTTAGAGTACACTTTACTACTGTAGAATCTCTCTTCCCTTCTTGGGGCATTTTCATGGGAGATTTTTAATGAATATAACACATTCTGTTCGTCTTGGAAGATGTCAGTAAATAAACTTATGCAGCATGAGGCAACTCAGAAGGGGGATTATGTATAATCCAGTAAAGCATATAAAACATTCTGTGCACCAAGAAAGGCTGGCATGACTTTACCATCTTTGTTAAATAGTACCACAAGAAATTTTTTTATTTCACTTACTCTTTTGAAATTTGCTTGTCCCTGTTCAGGCACTTTCTGTGGGAGTCTAAGCTTGCAGTTTTGCACAAGAAATGAAACAGAGTCACAGGAAAAGGTTCATTTTAGCCAGGAGTTGTCAACAAATTTCCTGGATTTTACTAATTAAGCCAAGCTTCTTTTATGTTGTGTTCCCTTCCTAAATCAATACCTCTTTGCTGACATTCTTTCTCCCTCAGCTCTGTCCCTAACAGTCTATTATTTGTGCATTTATTTTTCTATTCTGCCATATTAATATCTCTCGAATTTATTTTACCATAATTTTAGATTCAATTTCTTATTTATTTACTTATTTATTTTTATTTTTGGGCCACACCGAGTAGCCATCAGGGGCCACTCTTGCTTCTGTACTCAGGGACCATTCCGGGCTCTGCACTCAGAAATCATTCCTGGCAGGCTTGGTGGACCATATGGGGTGCTGGGAATCAAACTGGGGTCTGTCACAGGTTGGCCGCTTATAAGGCAAATGCCTTGTCGCTGTGCTATCCCTCCAGTCCCTAAATTTAATTTTTTTTGGGTCACACCCGGCAGTGCTCAGCGTTACTCCTGGATCCATGCTCAGAAATTGCTCCTGGCAGGCACGGGGGACCATATGGGGCACCGGGATTCGAACCGATGACCTTTTGCATGAAAGGCAAATGCCTTACCTCCATGCTATCTCCCTGGCCCCTAAATTTAATTTCTTATAATATTATCTATGTATTTTATTGTAATTCAGTAAATAATTTGGCAAATTTACACCAAACTCCAACTTTTCCACCATCTGCATGATACAGGAACTGAAATTACAAATAAAAAATAGTGATACATTTAAAAATATCTATCTCAAATTTTACATGTGACATAGTCTGAATGTGTCCCTAACTACTTTAATGAATATATTAGAAATTAATCCTCAATGTGAAGCTTAGGTACTTTTTTAGAAGTATAAGTGCACTTAACTCAAAACTATATAAAAAATTCCAGTATGTAAGGAATGTGAGGTTATATTAAAAAGATTATACTTTATAAATGAAACGGGATCAGAACAAGTAAAACTGTTGACTTGAATTCTCCTTTACCTGGCTTGGATTCCTAAGACCACATACAGCTCCCAAACTGACATCAGGTGTGATCCCTCTGTGTGCAGCCCTCAGTCAGCCCTGAGCATTGCCACGTTCTTGTTGCATAGAAACATACTTTTTTAGTCTCAACATTTTAGGTTATATGTGTTTATAATCTTTCCTCTTCCCTTGAACTTGAAGAATAGTCCTATGCTTGTTACTATACTTTAAATTTCTAAGTAGGTAGCTTTCACAAAAATATGAAAAAAAGAACAAAAAATGAATTACATGACAAATACCTGATACAGAACCTCTGACCCACATCATAAATGATAAATATTTTTGTGAAATAAAAGTTTTAGAGTTGCCCAGTCAGAATATTTTCTACTTTTTTCTTTTTTCTCCCTTTTGTTTTTCTGTTTTCATATATTATCATTTTTCACAAAGACTGACTTCTCAGGACCCTCTGAGCTGCAGTCATCCTGGGAATTGATTCCATTTACTGCTTTCCTGGATTCAATCCATTTTATGTCTAGATCCTCAATTTTAGTTTACTTGTTTGTTTTGCCGGAGCCAAAGACATGCATTTTCAAGTAACTGTCTAAAGGGTTTGTTGCAAGTGATTTTTTTAAAGAAAAAAAACAAAAACAAAAACAAAACAACAACTAGCATGTTTGAAGTAGCTGAATTAAAAAAAAATGATTGTTCAGTTGAGAATAGCATTGTAAGGTGAAAATAATTTCCCTTGGGAACTTAAAGAAAATTGTTCTCTTGTCTTCTGGCACTCATCCTTGCCATTCTGATCTTCTCATCCTTTCTGCTTTTCAATTTTATTGTTAGTAGTTTAGGAATCTCATCATACTTAAAATTCCAAAACTTTATTATGTGGTAATTATGTGAATATTTTCACAACCTTTTATTCTGGGTAAACTCTTTAAAGCAAGAGACATATATCTCTATTTGGAAAAATCTTACATTATTTTTCCATTGTCTTTCTAAGTTCTCTACAATTTATTTAATGATAATTATTTGCATGTACAGATTTCTGAATTTTTTACACTCTATTGTTCATTAAAAATATTGTACATCGGTACCAGAGAGATAGCATGGAGGTAAGGTTTTGCCTTTCATGCAGAAGGAGATGGTGTTTGAATCACGACATCACATATGGTCCCTGTGCCTGGCCGGGGTGATTTCTGAGCATAGAGCCAGGAGTAACCCTCGAGGGCTGCCAGGTGTGACCCAAACTCCCACCCCCAAGAATTGTACATCACAGAACAGAAATTTATAGTCAAAACTGTGATTCCATTACATGGTTTTTAATTTTTATTTTTAACTTTAACTATATTTACTTTAAAGATAATGTATTACATAATTTACATAGTTCATCAAAATAGTTTTTAGGTAAACTAAATTATTAAAAAAAAAGAAGGGAGAAAATAAGTAAACAAAGAGTACTACAACACAAAATTTGTGAAAATTTTTATTCTCACAAAAGATCAGAGAACATAATAAGCACTTGTTTTCAGTTAATAATTTTGTTACATTTTTTTATTTCTGAATATTTGGAATATTTCGTGACTTCTTATACATGTTGGAATCTAAATTGAAGTGTGTTTCTATGGATGTGTAGGCATTAAGCAAAATGAATCAATACATGGCCATGAATGCAGCCATGCAGTCCAGGAATTACAAGCACCATTTCTGATTCTGTGAAGTTTGTGGGGTGTGATTGTAGTTTCCAAAGTTTTCAGAAACACAGGAAGAGGGTAGGACAGGTGCCCACACTCACTCCTGAAAATAGTCTAGTGATGTCAGTCAAAATACCAGCATATCTGGAGTTTAGAAATGACCTTTGTGGTCATAGTTTTGACTGCTAGGACTTCCAGAAGTATTGGAAAGTTAGGGTATGCTCATACTCATTCCTCCAAAATGAAAGTTGTCCAAATACCAGTATACCTGGAGTTTTGGTCAGATTGTTATCTCTGCAGATCTAACCATAATTAATGGCTTGGTTTACAACTCTTTCAAGAACAGTCAAAACCATACCCTCAAATGCAGTTACCATGTCTGCATTTAGTCAGCTCTATAATTTTTAATTTATTTGTATACATTTAGAAATAAATTTTTCTCTTTTTCCCCCTATATTGTACCATGTTCTGAGAACATCTCAGTCCCACAAGAAAAACTTTTTATGTTTATCTTAATTTACTTTACTTAGATTATTTCTTTAAATGTCTTTTTCTAAGTTTATATTTATATCTGTATAACTAAATAATAATGATCTAGTAAAACCATAAACAGGTAGATGACTTAACTTCTGAGTATTTTCAGGAACTGTAATCAGAATAATTTTAAATAGCACATTACCTGGACTGCTCAAAAGAAAGAGCTGTTGTTCCTTGTTCACATTTTTATATTTTAAAAAAAGAAATTATTTAAAAATAGTTTCTGTTTCTTATATTATGGATTTTTTAAGTTGGAATTTCAAGGCATTTGTTATTTCCCTTTCCCCTTCCATATTGATTGGCTTATTTAAATATTTAATTTTAAAATCCATATGTTTTCCATTTATCAATATAGTGAAATGAAAATCTATCAAAATCCTCCCTTCTGATTTAGGAGAGCAAATTTAATTTCACACTGTAAATAGGATACTTTGAATATTTAATAGAAATGATACTTCTCTTTCCCCAATCCTCATTCTAGACATTTAAGGTATTCACTGCCTCTATTCCCTTAACACTTAAAGTGATTATATCTATTGCCAACTTTTATAAATTATTAACATCAAATCTAGCTGTTCCTTAGCACACACTTTCAATCTTCTACAGAAAGAAGAAAACAGTGAGATTCAAGTAGATTACAAAATTCAATTGGTAACATGGTCACTAGATATTTCATCTTTGTTTACAAATGTTTTTCTTTTGTCTCTATACTTAATCAATTTCACAGGAGAACTATAGCAATCAGAGGTTCTATGGAGATTCTAGAAGTTTAAGTAGAAGCTAGTTAAGTTTATTTTACCCAATCTTTCCCCCACAGTTTAAAAAAATGAGGTAGTAGGGTCTTCTCTGACTTAATATCTTGCAGTTATTGCAGTTTATTCAGCAAGGCTTATAAATTGTATTCATAAAACAATAAAAGATAGAGTTTAAAGAAAAAGGTATGAAATGAATTGGGAATCATCAAACCATAATTAAAAATTATTATTTTCTCCGAATTCTGAGAGTGACTAGCTGTAGGAAGCAATATCCAGTTAACTGTGTTAGGTTTAAAGGTATATATCTTACAAAGATGGATGCCTTGCTTTTGAAGATGTAGCTTGGGCATTTTAAAATAAATATTGTTATAATTGATCTTACTGAATGATGCTCAAGTGCTAAATGATGCTTGATAAATGATTTCTATTTCGTCTCTTTGACACTGATAAATGTTGCCTGCATTTCTCCTAATAAAAAGATAGGCCAGTTTTCAATTTTATGTATCGTATTGCTGCAAATAAAGCTAGATGGAAATGGATGAGAGTCCCTATCACCACCTTTAAAATGTTAGCCTAGATCCAAAACGTTTCTGCCAGATAGCATGCTGACAATACGAAGATATCATGGCAGATTAGTGAAACTCAAATTATACTGTCATACTAAAGAATCATGGGGAGGGGAAGTGAAACTTTTCATTTTGTGGCTGTCTGCCCTTGCTCCGAAAAGCCCCTTGATGTCAGCCCAAATATTCAAGTACCTTAAGTTTGGAAAGATTGATTTCCCTGAAGAGAATTATAAAAGTTAATAGGAAGGGCAATGGGCACAATGGTGATTCTGGGTGAAGGATGCAACAAGCATAGCTTCGACAAGCTAAGGCCTTGCGCTAACTTCTCCTGAGATGGTCAGCTTTCTGCTGCAGGGATGGTGTGCCCAGGATTTTTCTTTTCTTGCTTTATATTGTTTCAGAAAAGAGTGAGTCTGTAGAGCTGTCTCATTTCGAACATAAGTATAAAGGTTTATACTCCCTTTTTATCTCAAATTTCTTTCAGTTTTCTGCCTGAAAATCTAAGAAATTTCACTAATAAACACATTCTAGATTTTTGCAAATGTCAGAATCCTACTGAAAGTTTTGTTTTACAGTAGCTTGACTTCAGTGACTAGGCAGATGATACTCTCAAAATAATGCTTTATATAGCATTTTATGCTTTAAAGCTCATTCCTCCCTTCTCCTGAATTATTTATATAAATATTTTAGCAGAATTTGATGACCATGGGCCTGAATGCTAAAATAGGAGTAAAGCTACTAGTTTTGGATGAAACCAACCACAGTTCAGGCCCTCTCATCACATCTGTAATCCCTACACTAATTCTTGAGTACAGAACCAAGATCAGCCCATGAGCACTGCTGCATGTGGGTATATAAAGAATTTGAACACCTACAATATACTTATATTTTTAAAAAACAAATTCAGACCTAAGTGGTTTCCAAAAATAATCCCGGGTACTATTTTTAATCAACTATATTAGAAGTTATGGAAACTCTATCAAAGCGTATAAAAGTAATAATCAAGGAGCTAAGTTTGTTGTTCATGACTTTTGACCCTAATATATTTCACCCTAATATTTTATATTCATTTCAATACATATATGTACGGTTTTTTTTTTTACTCCTTACTCTGCACCCATTGATAAATATGAGCTCACCAATAGTTCTATGCTTGAGGATGACTCACTGGTTCTGCCCCTCTAGTTCTTCAGTGTTCAACACCCAGAGTCATGAGGGCTAGAACATGGAACTATCCACTTCCAACCCTTCCCAGGTAGTTCATGTTGAATAGGAAACTTTGGCTTCTGGCTCTTTAAAATATTTGCTAACTTTTAAAAATTTACAGAATCATTAATTAAATATAATAGTATTTCATACTTCATCAGCAATGTCAATTAAAATAATAGTTTCTGTGATTAGAAGATATTAAGCTAAACTTATTTCTTTCTCTTCTTTTCTATTTTACTCTATTCTGTTCATTCCATTCTTTCCTATTCCAACCTACCACAATCTCTCCTCTCCTTACTTCTCCTCTCCTTTCATATTCATCATTAGTTCTAATCTATTCTATTCTTTTCTATTATTTTATATCTCATCCTCAAATATCATGCAATTTTATCTTTTATCCTAATCTGCTCTTGCCTAGTAAATCCAATTAATCTCTTTGTTATGATCCAAGAATATAACTTTCTGTACGAGAAAGATATTAAAACCAGAAAGGACTTGCTGTGTATGCAGTTACCTGATTTGATCCCACTACCATAAAGGGTAGAATGATGCCTAAGCGCAGAGTCAGTAGTAAGCCCAGAAAATAAAAGGTTAAGGCCTTAAAACCTCCTTATCCTGGAGCAATAATACAGAGGTAGGATATTTACCTTGCATGCGGTTGGCCCAGGAAGGACCTGGGTTCGATCCCCAGCATCCCATATGGTCTCCCAAGCCAGGAGAGATATCTGAGCACATAGCCAGGACATATCCCTGAGAGTCACCGGGTGTGGCCCAAAATCGACCCCCACAAAAACCCAAAAATCCAATAACAACAAAAACAAAACAACTTTCTCCAAAATAACAATTGTGTGTATTGTGGAGGGGGTGAGTCAGGGAGAGAATAATTTACTGGACATGTGACAGAGTAGAAGGAATACCATTGTTCAGTTGTTAAGGACACATCTTGAGTAAATATTTCCACAACACAACTCCCCAAATGACAGAAAAAGTGTCATTTTTGATATTTTGAAGTATACTATTCATAAACTCATTATTTAGAAATCCACATATAATTATTTATTAAAATATGTTAATATATTACATTTACACAGAGATTTAATCACCTTATAAAATATAGTTTGAAAAATTTTGTATTAGCTTACAATTAAAATCACAAAAATGCATTTTAACGAAAACAGAAAGAATAACAAAAGATAATTTCCAAAACATCTACAATGATATTTTATTGTGTCTGATAATTTGTGAAGTCTGTTAAATATTTTATGAAATTATACCACTGTCATTTTATTCTTTACTTTTTTAATGATTTACTTTTCTTTTTCATTACTTTATCATTATTTCTTGTATTCATATTAGATTTGAGTCACAATTATTACTTGTTTAAATTTTATATTTTGAAGTATGAAACTTGAAAAGTAAAATACTGTAATTAATTCTTGTGAATTTATTTCTTATGTTTTATTTTTAAAATGAGGTTTAGAAAGGTCCATTATCTTGTTACTATATTTTTTATTTCTGCACTTGTATTGAATTTTATGTAATTCTTAGATTGAACTGACTTTGACTTTTGCAAATTAATTCTCTGATTAATTCAGCTTGAGAATATTTTGATTTGGACACTTACTTTTATTTTCAAATTGTAACCTGTATTCGCTTTTATCATGGTCCTCTCATTATTTCTAGAACAATTCTATTCAAACTCTGATGTATGAACTGGTGCTGTTTTTGTGTTGCTGATTTGAGCTGTTTATTACTAGATTACAATGAAATAAGTTCTGAACTAGAGTTTTAATAGAATATATTACTAACATAAGAATTTTAGTTCAGTTAACTATTTTTTAAATGAATAAACTAAGAAGCACAGAGACATTGAAGTAAATATCATTTTGATTTACATTGAGTATAAATTCCTTATCCAAATAGCTCAGCAACTACACCAAGTGACACTGAGTATGGAATAATATCAGTAAAATAATCTAGGTAATTACTTTCTTCTTTTTCTTATTTTATTTTTGTTAGTTTAAAGCTTTTTGAATAGTTTGCAATAAAATATTTAATTTATTTTTCTCTGGCTGTTTTTTTAGTATATCCATTTTTAAGATACATTTTTAAACTTTTGAAGGAACAGTTTTATTATATTTAATTTCTCTACTTGAATTATTGTTTTTATATTATTGTTTCTCAGAAATATTAGTCATGTCAGTTTTATTATTTTACTATTGGTATTCATTATATTTTCATGTAATGTAAAATAAATCTTTTATCCTAAGTATGGTCCACTTTGGGGGCTGGAAAATATTTAAAATTAATATGTAAGTTTAATAAAAATCTTTCTTCTGCATTACTATTGACTAAACTATATTCATGCTAATGTGTTTTGAATAGAACTTACTTTTGATTTGGTTTCCCTAACTAACAACTTATTTTACTATCCAGTAATACAGTTTATATACATTCCAATTCTTTAACTTGTCCTGTTTTTCCCACTTGTATGTTTTATTATTACATATTTATTATACACTCTTTATTTCTAATATAAATTTAAGTTATATATCCATGTAATAATAAAATTTATACATATTTATATTAATTTTGTAGCGTAAATTATTTCTATATACTGGCCAAAGTATATATACTATATATATATACTATACATATACTATCACATAGAAAAATAATTTAATATATTTTATTGTTTACTTAATCCTTTTAAAATTAACTTCTTTTTTATATTTAAAGGCAACACAGAGTTAACTGAGTTAAGTTTAATCTGAGTGAAAATTACATATTACACTTTTTCTATAATAATTGAACTACAGATAACATTATAAGCTATCATTAATTTTTCTTGCAACTCTAAAAGTATTAATTCACTCTTCTGAAAAAAGACTGTTCAGAAGCTATTATTAGTTCTGGAAATATACCCTTTTGTAGCTGTATTTTAGATTCCTAGTCATCTTTTGTGTTTTTATATTTTACTGCCATGTATTGAGGGGTATGTAGATACTTCTCTTTGTCTTGTTGGCGTCATTTGTATCCTTGGTGTTTCTTCTCTAAATAGAAGTATTGTAATGAGATAATTTGCTTTTATATTTAAGAACGTTTCTTCTACTTTATCCTTCTTTTTGTTCATTTCTATCGACTGTATTTCTACATACTTAGCCTTTGCATCTTAATGTAGGTCTAGAACCCTTTGTTTAATTATATGTTAAACTATAATAGAGCAACAGTTAAGGAAAGATGACAAGCTAAAATAGGAGAAAGGTTTATTTATAATCAACACACGTGATTACAATATCTTAATGTTTGATTATAAATAACACTCTTAGCAAGAGATTCATTATCATTTTGTAAAGTATACATAAAAATATTTGCTTTTATCCTTGTAACAAAAGGAAGACTATTAATGGTTGTGTGAACTATGTAAAATCTTTATTTCAGGCTACTTAAATATCTATCCTATTTAAAATTAAGTTCTTATTTCTCTGAAGATCTTGTGCTTGAGGATAATAGAAAGCTATTTAAATTAAAAATATAAATGTGATCAGCACAATTAAGGAAATGTATGATATGACAAGTTTTAAGTAATTTTAATTGCATCCTAGTAATTATATTCTTCGAGGTGCAGAAGCTTTTCAGTTCAATGCAGTCACATTTGTTTCTTTGCTTTCACTTTCTTGTTTTGTGGTGTTTTATCCTTGAAGATGCCTTCAGCTTCAATGTCATGAAATGTTCTTCCTACACTTTCCTCTATGTACCTTATGGTTTCAGGTCAAAGTCTTTAATCCATTTTAAGATGACTTTTCTTCGTGGAGTTATAAAGAAATCTCAGTAAGCTTTTTTATGTAGCTTACTAGTTTTCCCAATAAAACTTGTTGAAGAGGCTTTCCTTGCTCCACTGTGCATTTCTTACCCCTTTATCAAAGATTATTTGATCAGATATCTATGGGTCCTTCTCAGAATTTTCAGTTCCATTTCCATTAATTTTAGAGTTTAAGATTTTTATTTCAGTACCATGCTGTTTTAATGAATACTTCTTTATGATACATTTTAAGGTTGGAGAAAGTGATTTCTCCCATCTTCTTTTTCCCAAGAATTGCTTTAGGTAATATGGGCATTTATTGTTTCATATGAATTTCAGGAGAGTTTGATCCACTTCTTTAAAATGTCATGGGTATTCTTATAGGATTGTGTTAAATCTGCACAACGTTTTGGGAAGTATTGTCATTTTAGTATTGATCCCACAAATGCATGAACAGGATATATTTTTTCATTTTCTTATGTCCTCTTTTGTTTCATGAAATAACGTTTCATTTTTTTTTGTATAGGTTTTTACCTCTTTAGTTAAATTGTCTCCAATGTCCTTGATTTTCTGAAGTACAATTGTGAGTAGGATTGTTCTTTTATTATTTGCTTCTTTTTTATTTTTCATTTGTGGATAGAAAGGCCAAAGATTTTTGTGTATTGACTTTATAGCCTGCCACTTTACTATAGAAATTTATTGTTTGAAGAAACTTTGATAAAATCTGTGATTTTCTATATACAGTATCATGTCATCTAAAATTGTACAAATGTTTTTTTTAAAGTGATAGTAAGTGTGGGTAGGTAGGGTACTGTGATAGTACTGTGGGTAGTACTGTGGTAGGGCCTTTGTTTCGAATTGGATCACCAGCATCTCTAGAATACTGTCAGGAGTGGTCTCTGTGTGCAAAGAGAGTAGTAACTGTGTGTGTGACACAAAAAAGTTTTTTTAAATTGGAACATTTTCATAAAATCATTTAAATGTCATTTTATTACTTAAAAGTAAATACAATTTTAATTGAGAAGTCAATCAAAAGTATAAAATTATTTTTTGCATGGGATACATAAATTAAAATGCAACTCCAATTTAAATAACAAAATCAAAGAATTAAAATGATTCGGAGAGTGGAAAAGTGATGAGATAGTAGAAGACAGTTGAGTCATTCTCATTATTGGATGCCAAGAAAAAAGATAAAATGATTAATCTAAGCATATATATATATATTAATCAATACAACCATGATATAGCAGAATACGCTTGATATTGAGGATTGGACTAAAATGAGAACATTTGAAGAATAAAAAAGTAGATGTGATTGCTTCTATGAAGACTATAGTTAAAGCAGCTGCTAGATAAATGCCTTTCATTAAATCTTCTGTTTGTCTTGGTTTGGCTTTTCCTTTTTTTAGAAACCATGTTTATTCATCACTATGGAAAATCATCAATAGGGTTCTATCAGTTGAGGATATTTATTTTTGGGTACTGCTTAACATGCAAGACTAAGTTTTTGTAAAGTTGGGTTTTGTTAGTTTAGTTCGGCTATGAATTGTTAATGGTGAGATATCATTCAAAAACTTTTTTAACATTATCATAAATAATGTTTTTCTTCTCTGAGAGGTAAATAATTCTTTACTCTCAACATTTATATCATAAACAATGTTATGAGTCTTTATGACATTTCCTGATATTTTCCATTATAATTATCAGAACCATTATTTTAATAAAGTAATAATTTCAATATACTCTAGTATCTAAATATAACAATGACTTAATGACATTTTTCTAACCAAAACTTCAATATATAAACACACATTTTTAATATATGTATTAGAACAAAACATACATATATATATACATATATATATAAGTATATTCTTTTATTTTTGTATATTGGGTTAAACAAAAGTGAAAACTCCTGTAGCGGTATAGAGAAAAAAATTCTTGCTTTTTTCAATTTGTTTTTTAACGATATTTTTCTGGAGTTACAATAGTACCCTTTCCCACATAAAATACTTCTTATACATAATGTTGTAAACTATTTTTACCTTCTGAGACAGCATGTTTATTTAGAAACTAGATACTTAAATTAAAAAAAAAATACATGGTGAATAATCTGATTCTGGTTATTGATTGATGCATATAAAAGTACTCAACATTTAAGTGATTTGCACGTCACTTTCTTGCAGTTCATTAAGAATTAAGGGAGAATTCAGATTAATAATTGTATTTCTCCTCATGACAGCTTCCTTTTTGTCTTAATGCATGTGATGTCAATGGCGGTGGTAGATGGAAAATTAGATTCATTTCGCTTTGGGACCTACTTGTGATCCCCCTGATATGATCCATCTACTTTTAGTTATATATTTTTCTTGGTTGAAAATTTTACCCAGGCCATGTGACTTGTTGTAGAACTAAAGGCTCCTTGATTTTGGTAAATATACATCTCTTTCAGAATCATCTTTTTCATGTGAAAGTCGATTTGCTTTGATTTGATTCAGAGAAAAGTGAACTATTTCCTTACCTCCCAATGTAAGAAGTAGCAAAGAATTTTTAGTTATCTTCAATCTGTTAGAACAATATCATACAATTCTAAAATAATTTTATATAAAATTTTTATATAAAAATTATTGTAATGTCATAAGTTCCAAAGAAAGCCAAAACTATTAAATTTTTAAATATATAAATTAGCTGTTCTTTCCTCAACTTCATCCCATATCTTTTAAGCTTTTCAATGTATATCTGTTAAAATCATGTGCTTATTAAAGCTTAAACCATACAGCTGTGAATGTTTGCTTCACACTTTTATTTTTATTCTGACATTTTAAACACTTTCTCTTGGAAGTTGAAGAATTAAACAGTTTTTAAAAGAGTAAATTAAACATCAGCATATATGAAAGCTAATGGTAGAAACTTTTTCCATTTTCTCTAGCTCCCAACTTTTTCTCCATCATTGTAGAGAAATTCAAATTGATCAACAAACAACAGATCTGAAAACAAAAATTAGTTGTCTAATTGAGAGCATGTTTTTATTATTTGCCTATGTATGTTTCCGTTGAGTTTTTGCATACTATTAAAGGGAACAACACTGAGATTAGTGTCATTCTATGAATAATATAATGCAAAATTTGTATTTCTTATTTTATATTTAATATAATGACAAAGTATGAAATAATTGATAGAATAATATAAATATAATTTTATTGAGCCAATAAGTGTGCTATTATGTCATTGTTATTTTTCAGAAACATAAATAGGAGTGGTGAATGAATAACATTGAAATATGCTAACCATTTGATGTAGCAGAATATTCTTTTTTTCTAAAGTAAAAATGATTTTCATTAATTATCCATTACAGAATTACAAAGTATTCACAATAATTTTGTTTTAAACACCTCATATAAGTATTTCTAAATATTCTGTGTCTTGTAGACTATACTTTTATTTAATTAAAATGTATTTATTTGAATTCTATTCAATTAACTAAATTTTATTTAATAGGATAAATTATTGTGGAATTAAATAATTTACAAAGTTATTGATAGATGAGTTCTAGTCTTAAAATATTCCAACACCAATACCCCCACCTGTTTCAATTTCCCACTTCCATGTTCCCATGCTTCTAACGACTCCAAACCCCTCTTCCTGCCACCTTGACAGGAACATTTCAAAGTTCATTGGTTGTAGTTTAGAACTCATGATGTCAGTGTTGTTGAGTCTGTGTTATGAATATATAATTATATCATGCCCCCTAATTACCAGTATGCCCAATATCCCTCAACTTATTCCTTCATTACTTCCTTTTCTCATCTTCTTTACCACTCAATTTCTTTCCTTCTCAGTATTCCTCCCTATACGCGGTCTAGTAATCTAGACACCTCAAATTGACTGCATTACATTTTTTCCAGTTGTGCTATATACCATAAATTATTTATATCATTCTGTGCTTATCCTCTCTGTGTCTTACCTTGTTCAACATGTTTTTTTAATATATATATATATATATATATATATATATATATATGTAAGCACCATGTTTACAAATATGTTTGTATTTGGGTTTCAGTCATAAAAATTACACCCCTTCACCACTTGTGCCACTGGTCCCATCCCTTTCTATGTAATTTATAATTTCTGGTTTTGTAGTCTAATTTTGAGAATACAAGAATCTTTGTTTCTTGATGACCAAATCTAGATACTGCTCTCATTTTCTTGTCACCTAGGTCTATCATAGGACAATTTGGAAACAATATTGTTAGCTTCATGAACAAGTCCAAGAAAAAAAAAGTCCAAAAAATAGAGCTCAGGTTAGTTTCAATGTGAACTTCCACTTTTTATGCTGTTTTCATGTTTTCATATATATCAGCAATATACAATAACCTTCAAATTCATAGTTGGAAAGGTCAAATTATGAGGATACTCAAATAGAAATAAGAATACAAGTACATGTTAGTATTCTTTAATAACAAACACCAAATTAATACCAATCTACACATGTCCACAATCAACACACAATTACATTATTTGATCCTTTTTGTTCCATTGCAAAGTTAGCCAGGGTTCTCCAGACAGTAGACTCTGTACATATATGTCAGCCTTGAGCACTACAGGATATATACCCTGAGAAATAAGAAGATAAAAATGAGACTCTAGGGGGCCCGGGAGATAGCATGGAGGGAAGGAGTTTACCTTTCATGCAAAAGGTCATCGGTTTGAATCCCGGTCCCCCATATGGTCCCCCGTGCCTGCCAGGAGCAATTTCTGAGCATGGAGCCAGGAGTAACTCCTGAGCACTGCCGGGTGTGACCCCCCAAAAAAATGAGACTCTAAATTTATATTTTCGTATTTTACCTATAAGATTATGAGAAAATTAGGTTAGAATGATAGCACAGTATTACGGTATTTTCCTTGCATGCGGCCAATCCAGGATGGAGCTTGGTTCTATTCCCAGTGTCTCATATGGTTCCCTGAGTCAGGAGTGATTTCGGAGCTCATAGACAGGAGTAACCCCTAAGCCTCACAGGGTATGGTTCAAAAACAACAAAAAAAAATATTATAAGAAAATGTGTCTAAGAACCTAATCAACTTTGCTATACAGATTATACTGAGTGAGGAATAGACCACAATCACTGGTGGTCAGGGTGTACATGTGGCTCTGTTTTATTGTTCACTACTGGCTTACTTGGGGGATTTGGCAGTACGAAAGGACCTAATCTCTATACTACCACTCTTTGCCCCTATGTGGATAATTCTATATAATTTTAAATCATTTCATGATTTTAGCATATAAATATAAAAACACTTTTTCAGTGGGTCTGGAATTAAATTCAGGGCCTCACACATTCATGGTAAGGGATCTATTTTCGTCAAATACCTGTCCTCCAATAAAAATTTAAAAACAGGGGTCAGAGAGATAGCACAGTGATAGGGCATTTACCTTGCATGCTACTGACATGGGAAGGACCAGGTTCAATTTCTTGCATTTCATATGGTCCCTCAGCCTACCAGGAGCAATTTCTGAGTGTAGAGCTAGGAGTAACTCATGGAGCTGCCTGGTGTTGCCCAGAAACAAACAAACAAAAAGAATAAATAAAATGATATTTGAAAACAAAGTATAAAGTAACATTGTTATTTTTTAAGTTAACCAGACTGTTATATATATATATATATATATATATATATATATATATATATATATATATATATATATATATATATTTATATCCTGGGTCAAGATATAGAATTGGTTGTGAACTTACCCACATTTTCACTGCCAATTCATCAACATAATTCTTATGCCTTTAGATCAAGCATTATATCTATCAATCTTTATATTTGTAATGATCATTAATGGTGCAATTATACTATATAAACAGAATTTAATTGTCATATAAATATACACTGACATATTATTGCAATATTTAAGGTGTGAAAATATTCTAAATCATTAACCATTCCTGTGATATATTTTATGATATCTTGAAAGCTTTCTTAATCAATACAGCTTATTAAGGACTTATTAAGCTTAAGCATGGTTAGGTTCCATTTTGACACATTTGAGTACTATTTTTTAAAATTTTTGCTAATGATTTTAAGTCATTGAAAAATAGTACATCTAATTTACTTTTTCTGGATTTTAATGCAATATCAAATGGGAAACATAATAAGAAAATGCATTTAAGGTATAAATAATCACCCAAATTATTATCCTATTTTATGACATTGAATAGCTAAAATCTTTTCCAATGAAACTCTTTGAGATAGTAACATATGATGAAAAGACTGAATACTCAAATATTTAGTTATGTTAAAAAATTTTAGTTTAGTAAAAGCATATATACCAGAAAAAGATTTCAGAATGTATTTGCTGGAAGCATATGCTATAATGGTAGTGATTACTAACAGCATTAAGATTAAAATAAAATATTTTTGCTTAAAATACAGCTAAATAATATACTATTCAAGAGACTAAGGCTTAGGTACTTTAATGCAGCTCTGTGTGGGTATGGCTAAAAACTTAGCGAAATTTTTAACATTAAAAAATGTATTGAAAGGTTCTTATGTACATTTATATTTATTTCTTACTTAAATATAGTGACTTATATATCAGATATAACTAATCTTAAGGGAAGTTTTTTGTTTGTTTGTTTGATTGACTTTTGGGCCGCACACGGTGATGCTCAGCGGTTACTTCTGGCTATGTGCTCAGAAATTGCTCTTGGCTTGAGGAATAATATGGGATGCCGGGGGATTGAACCAAGGTCCTTGTTAGGTCGGCTGCGTGCAAGGCAAATGTATTACCACTTGTGCCACCCCCATAAAGGAAGTTTTAAATGATAAAATTCTGATTAAGTTATTATTTAAATTTAGTTTGTTTTAGAATGATAATTTACAGCTGCAGTTGCCAAATTAAATTCTTTAAGTATTAAGTTTACGTAATATCATATATATATTCAAAACAATTCAAAACATAACAGCTACATTATGCCAGATAGGAACAGAACAAGGTAATTGCCCTTGTGAATTTTATGTTTTATTGAGGCACTCATCTCAAAAAGTAGCAAATGTAAACATATTACATCAAATATTAGAAATTACTGGGAATAAGAGTCAAGCATCCTAAGAACACATGAAGTGGTTTGAGGGCTGATATTGGTGCACTTAATTTAGACTTCTCACTTAAGAAGTTATTTGAAGGGCCAGCAAAATAGCATAGCTGGTAGGGCATTTGTCTTGTACCTGACTAATCGGGTTCAAACCATAGCATCCTATAAGCTTTCCTGAGTTTGCCGGGATTGATTTTTAGGTGAAATACTAGAAATAACCCTGAGCACTATAGGATGTGCTCCACCCAAATGAAACAAAGGAAAATAAAATGTTATTTGAGCAGACAATAATGTATAGTATAATGGTACAGAATATAAAAAGTGTTTCAGGAAAGGCAAGGAATAGAAAACCCACATATAAAAAAATTTTGAGAACAAGTTCAGGGATGTTGGTGGATACAAAACCAAACAAAACAAAAAACAAAGATGAAGCCAACAGCTTTGGAGTGTAGGATGCTTGGCCAAATAATGTTTTGGATTTATTCTAAATTGAAAGATTGTAAACAAATGACTAAATTCCATTAATATGTATTAGTAGATATAGTCTCTACTTTCACGGAAAATATCTGCTGAACTATATTATTGGATGATTGAGTATTTAGTTAAGAAAAAACATTTATTTAGTAATTGTGAACATTTTTCTTAGAGATTAATTTTTTGTATTAATTTTGCTAATATGTGCATTATATTTCCTTTAATTTATTAACTATTGTTTTGAGAACCACACATAACAGTGCTCTGTGTGGATTCTTGAATTCATGCTCAGGAAATACCCCTGGTGGACTCACGTGGCTATATAAAGTGCCAGTGACTAAGTCTATGTCAACTGTGTACAAGGAAAGGACCTCACCTGCCGTACTATAAATCTACCTGCTATTTTATTTTAGTCACATATTTTGTGAGAGGTCTTTCAAGTGCTAATCAGGATATTTGGGTTAATTATTGGCCAGCCAAGCTTATGGTTTAATGCAATGGTTAAAAAATATGGTGCTATTCAAATATTGTGATTCTTAGAATTGCCATGGCTACTGTCAGTGTTCAGAAGACAGCAGTTCAAGACTTGGTAGTGGTGCTGTGTGGACTATAAGAACCAGGGGACCAAAGATTACACCAGAGTTGGCAGCATGCAAGTCATGAACATTAACACCTGTACTACCTATCATATTTATTTCCATTTTAAAAATACCTATAATGATATTCCATGATAAAGACTATGAAAATATTTTAACTTGTCATTGATATGCCATGAGGTAGGTATAAGCTTATAGGAGAGGAAAATCATGAATCTATACACGATGTATTCATAAATGTATTCACTAATGTATACATAGGAAATCATGAATGTATTAAGTTACAAAAGAATAGTTAACAGATTTCCCTGTTAACAGAGATTTGATTAACAACATTTTTGAATAGTTTTGTGTAGAAAATTATGACTAGAAATATATAAGTTGTTTTATTCTCTGATTCTGAGTGCGGGTTGTTTTGCATTAACAGAAAAAATAAAGAGATCTAGAACAGAATTAGTTTAGAGGAAAGAATATGGATTTGGCTATTTTCTGTTTCCAGAAGATACTCTTTTACTATAAGTACAAATATTAAAGTTAGTTAGGTGAAATATAGATTTAGCATGTATCATAAGTCTTGAGAATTTCATCATTCTAATATAAGCTTTAAAATTTCTTCAACATTATAAAATGAATATATTTAAAATATATTATAAAGTTATTTAAGAAGACTGCATGATTAAAATAAAACACTTAAGGAACCCAAACATCTAAAATATTTTGGGACCGGAGTGGTGGTGCAAGCAGTAGAGTGTTTGCCTTGCATGTGCTAATCTAGGACAGACCGTTATTCGATCCCCAGCAGCCCATATGGTTTCCCAAGCGAGGAGCTATTTCCTAGCGCATAGCCAGGAGTAACCCCTTCGCAACAACCGGTGTGGCCCAAAAGAAAAAATTATAATAATAATAACAATAATAAAATAAAATAAAGATAAAATATCTAAATATTTGAAACAGTTATTGGAGATTTCAACTTGAATTTGAGATTAAAAGTCCAGGATGCAGATAAATCAATTGAACTATCTGAGAATGAACAGTTAATTGATGGAATAAAACTTCCAAGGAAAAATTCTAAACCACGAAAATAAAATCAATATTTTAATGTGTATTAAAAAACTAAGTAGGGCTCATGATACATCATAAAATTAGTGAATAGAATATACCGATTACAACAATTTTATTCAATTGGTTGACACAATATTTCTATTTTATATAGGTAAAATATAAATTCGTTTATATATTGCTTAACTATACAGTACATTCTATTTGACATTTTCCTTTTTTTGTGGGGGGAGGGAGTTTGAGCCATACCCAATGATGCTCAGGGGTTACTCCTGGCTATGTGCTCAGAAATTCTCCTGACTTGGGGGACAATATGGGACACTGGAAGATCAAACTGCATTCTGTCCTAGGTTAGCATGTGCAAGGCAAAGGCCCTTCTGCTTGCGTCACCATTCTGGCCTCTATTTGGCATTTTCTGAAGTGGTGTGACTGTAACTGATGTTTATAAAATATCTATTCATCGTGTCAAAGTGATGAAATTACAAGTCTCTTTTTTTATTTTTTGTCACGCGGGACAGTTAATTTATATTCTGTAAGTTTATCCTATTCCACAGACAGTCATCTGAATTAACTTTTATTAATTACCACTGATTTGTTAGTTTTCCTGCATAAACTGTGAAACAATCCTATAGAGAATAAAATGAAAAAGACTGAAGTGTCTGCTGCCACCAAATTCTTGTTTCTGTGGTGCAACATTTAGCCTCTTTGTAATTTAATTTCTACTTTGAAATGTCACTTGCCAAATACCAATTCAGTGTCCCTTATTCAAATTCCAAAAATCCTCTCATAAATGTCACATGTGATAAAAAAAATGGGTTCTTTGAATTATGAAGTGAAACTGATAAAATTCTGTTATAACTTGTGTTTCATAAAACTATTCACATGATTTGAACATTGGTAATATTTTCATTAGTGTATCCAAACTCAGGGATATATGCTTCATTTCGTTGTGGTTTTTATGTGGTTCAGGTTAGCTTTACGTAAGTTGAGAATTCTACCTTAAATTTGATTTTAGTTTTAAAATTTGACAAAAACATATCCTATTTTTCACTTTTAGCATAAACTATTGGACACTTTATTGTTTTATTTTCTATAAAAATAGATTGATTTTTTGAGTCTTACCAGTGCTCTGACTTCTTTTAGAAATGAAGAGTACTGAAAAGTAAGACCTAGTCAGAGGTCAATTGCTATTTTCCAAAGAGTGACTTTAAGTTATTTAAACCTCCAGGGAGTCTGAAATAGACTGCAGTATAAAATATTTCAGTGGAACAATTTTCCATCAATAAAAGGATACACTCATAGTAAATCAAACAAATGAAAAAAAAAAGTGTAAAGCTTAGCAGTTTGCTGAGTCCGTAAAGGATTTCAGTCATATTGCTGAATACATGCCATTCCAAAAAAAGAATCTTTGATCTTGTTTTCTGCAGTTTTCATATGGTTTGATTCTATCTTCTGTTTTAAGATGAGATGGCAGTATAAAGTATAAAGAATCATTTATATGCATGAAACATTTTATGAATCTGAACTTCCTATTTTACTTGAATTATAATCTAATTTTAAAACATTGCTATTTAAAACTAAGCATTAAATTGCATAAAACTATCTCCAATTTGACACAACTTCCATATTTTTTCTTGATTAGTATTTAAATTCTATATTTTGCTTTTATGTCCACTCTATATTATATTATTCTTTGAGTAATGATATAAATAAAACTGGAAACCCTTTATTGTGTTTTCTAAGTTTGAAAATATTGCCCATGGACTGGGGTATTGTTCATGTTAGAATACTTTTCTAGTGTAGACTTGGTCCTGAGTTTGATTCTCTAGAACCACTTGATCCACATCATTGCCAGTAGTGCCATGGTTTCCCAAACACCAACACGTGTGGTAAATAATCATGTACTTAATACAATCAAAATTCAGTCGGTCAAATGAACGAATTAATTGACTGATTTTTTTAAATCATACGCAGATAACCTTGCATGTTTAGAAAAATAACCTGTAAGATAGATATAGGTATAGCCACCTTTTGTATAATCAATTCAATTGATCATTTTCTTAAATAATGGGGGACCTGAAACTTCATCATTCCAACCCACAAAATGCAAAGAACAATGTGCAAACTATGGAGGACAGTGGCAGTTGGGGATATGGAGAGAAACCTAGGAAAATCTCCAAGCCCATCAAAACACTGGAGCTTTGTAGATGAGAATCTAATTTTAAAATGGAATGCTTTAGCAATAGAAATCAAGGAGGTGCTAGCTTGTGAAATTAAGCAAACTATAGATGAATAACAAATAATGATAAACTTCTCTTTGATATGGGTTGAAGAATTAGTATATGGGAAATACATAGGCCTTATACATGTCTTGGATTAGTTCACATTCAAGCACCACATTGTCTGCTGCACTTTGTAGGAAACAGTCCTAAAGCCCCAAAGTATACTTCATATTTACTGAATAATGCCCACTTCTGTAGGTGCCAATCATCACTGTGTCCTTCAGCCTTCAAATTGAAGCACAAACCTGATTGAGAGTCACTGAGAGGTGTGAGTATCACTTAGAATTCCCTAATATACCTCAAATACTAATTGGGTGCATATTCTGTCTTAAAAAGTCCTAGATGTGAAGTTACTATCAATGATCCTTAGACTCTTCCAAAATATCAAAGAGATGGAAATCCTCCCTACTACCTCTATGAAGCCAATATTTATGCTCATTCTCAAAACTGACAAAGATACAAAAAAGAAAAAGAAACTATACATTAACCTCACTGATGAGCATTGATGCAAAAATCCTTAAAAAATATTAGCATACAAAATCCAACAACACATCAAAAATATCATATATCGTGACCAAGTGGGTTTCCCACCAGGAAAACAAGCTTGATTCAACATATGCAAAGCAATCAACATCATACACCTCATCAGTAAAAGGAAGGATAGAAACCACATTATCATATCAATGAAGAGAAAGCATTTGACATAATCTAACAGCCATTCATGATAAAAACTCTCAGCAAAATGGGTGTGGAATGAACATACTGTAAGGTAGTAAAGAGTAACTTTATAAAATTTCAAAGCCAACATTATTCTTGGGGTTTTTTTGTTTGTTTGTTTTGTTTTGGTTTTGGTTTTTGGGTCACACCCGGCAGTGCTCAGGGGTTACTCCTGGCTCCATGCTCAGAAATTGCTCCTGGCAGGCATGGGGGACTATATGGGACACCGGGATTCGAACACATGACCTTTTGCATGAAAGGCAAACGCCTTACCTCCATCCTATCTCCCGGGCCCCGCCAACATTATTCTTAATGGCAAAATACTGAAAGCTTTTCTACTAAGGTCAGGTACTAAGTAAGTATTTCCACTATCTCTACTCTTATTCAACATAGTGCTAAGTCTAAGCAAGAGAAACCAGCGAATGGACATAAAGGAATATAAATTAGAAAAAGGAAGTCAAACAATCTCTATTTACAGATGATATAATGATATCCATTAAATACCCTAAAGAGACCACTAAAAGCTCCCAGAAACAATATATCATCAATTCAGCAAAGTGACCTGCTACACAATCAATACAAAAAGATAGTTTCATTTCTTTATACAAATAACAAGTCAGAGGAGAAAGAAATCAAAGAGTAGATATATCACATTTAAAAGTGTCCAAAATTAACATTTCCTATCTCTCTCACTCACTCTTTTCCTTACTTCTTTCCTTCTGCCCTTTCTTCTTCCTCATCATTAATTCAATTTATAAAGTATGGAAGTGTATAAGAGAATGGAAGAATGGAACGAAGGAGAAAATAAAGAAGGAAAATAAGGAATGAGGGAAGGAAGGAAGCAAAGATGCAGGCAAAAAGGAGGGAAGGAAAGAAGGCAGATGGGAAGAAAAAGGATGAAGGGGAGGAAGTATTAAAGAAAAAGGAGGAATAAAGGAAGGAGCAAAAGGGAAAGAAGGAGAAAATAGGAAGAAAGGAAGGATAATCACTTCCTGAAGTAAGGTTTTATGGCTCCATTAAATCATAGATAGTTCTTATTTTTATAAATTGACCAAGCTATTAAGACAAGCTAGAGTTGATCAGAAACCAGTTAGAACTAAGCATAATCCATAGTGTGACTAAGGAAAAGTAATATCCTCAATACTATTTTCTGGGGAAAAATTAATTTCACTATTTTAGAGATAAAACATGAAAGCACAACATGAGATAGCAATGAGAAAGAGAAGGAACAAGTTTCAAGTCCAGTGAGGGGAGTCAACATCTTTACATACTATGAACATCACATACAAACAACATGTTGTCGTATTTACTGAGCTGCTGTGTGCTTCCAGTGCTTGTAATTGAGGATGATTATGGTTAATGACTCTAGTAATGTGCACTTTCAAACCAGCAGGACAATGCAATTTGTATCAAACCTATTCAGTATCTCTTCAGGCATTTTGCCTAGTTTAATCGTAGCCCAGCACTGGCTTCAGAAGGAGGCTCTGGAAGCTTCACAGCTGGCTCAAATTAAGTTTTTCATCCTCTCTCCCACTTCACAATTCTTCCAGTATATTCAGAAGTAAATAAAGCTGTTTGATTCTTCTTATCAGCTGGATGGCTCAGGGCCTGCCATAGTTTAACGTGACAGGACCAAGATCTTTAGTCCCCAAAACACTAGGTTTCAGTGAAAAAGAGGCAAAACATCTGTCTACAAAATCACTGATGAGGTATTAAAAAACAGCCCTGATCCTTGGAAATAGGAAGCTGTTTTACATTTCAATATGCTGTGAAACACACAAAATTATGTGAGGTTTTGTGAAAGATAAAACTAAGATACAAAATATTTAATACAAAATGCATCCTCTCTTCATTTCTTTAGCTATTAGGAGAAAGTCTCTTGGTTAGCAAAACTATAAAATTACTATAGGAATTTGTTCAGAAACTTTAACTATTCACTTTAATCAGAGCCAGATAAATCTTTAAAATAATTTTTAAATGACATTAAGAAGAAAACACACGTTTTCATCATTATTTTTTCTTCAGGAGCATCAAAGAGAAGCTTCTATATACTTGTTTCTCTAATTTTCAAAGACTCTAGTTATAAATAATGAACCATGACTGAGTGTATACAAATAAAATGGAAAAATATGGGGGGCCTAAGGCTCAATGTAATTGCAATTCTGAAAAAAGTTATTGTTTTCTATTCTTCAATTTTATAAGTACTTCTACTTTCTATGAAAGTAGATGTAAATCACCGTATTTCATCAGTGCTAGAAGCAACATTTGCACTATAAACAATTATATCTGTTAATGATACAGATGGAAGGTGCATTGAATATCCATACATATTCTTGTCTGAGTTGGCAAATAATGGACAATAATATGAATAGTGACAAAAACATATGGATGGCAAAGTAGATAGAAGAATCAGGAAATTGTGAATTACTTGGTTGATTATGTTACCATGAGTCCTTTGAATGCATGATATTTTACAATTTATTTTGTTTTTCAAATGATTATAATTGAAACATTAAAATGAGTAAACATTCAAATTTTTACTCACATGTTATTAAGTTTATACTTGGTATGTAGCTCATATCATGTATAGATTATATTTTTCAATTTATATAGCAATTAACCACATGTAAAGTTCAGCTATTTGATTATAAACATCATGTTTGAAATGTCACTTTTAAAAAGGCATTTGGTGGGGACAGAGCGCTAGCACTGCAGATAGGGAATTTGCCTTGCACATGTCTGACCAAGTTCAATCCTTGGCATTTCATATGGTCTCCAACCTAAAAAAAAGAAATTTGTCTCAAAATTCATTCATAAGTTTTAGAATTAACATATCTACCAATGCAATAATAGTAAAGTCTCTAATATGACTAGATAAGTTTAATATCAATGATTTAAATTTACTTTTTTATATCAAACTCTTAAGAAAATTATTTTAAGAAGTAAAAATAACACTAGTATCAAGTAGTGAAAAATAAATGTTGAACTAGGAATAATATATCTATCTATGTCAAATATGAGAAATAGAAATAGTTCTTTGGAGCCAGAAACTTGTTAGGAAAATCTTATATTTTTCTTAGTAATATTAAAAAATCCCTCACCTTTTTCTTGCTTTTAATAGCCATGTACACCTTCACTAAGCTAATGGGTCTGTGTGTGCAATGTTTTATATAATAGTCTTCATTTTCATGAGTGCTAAATATAACATATTCCAAGGTGATCTGTGGTTAGGATGCTGCTTGTTACTTAGGGATTTTCTAATAGATACATTCATATAGGTACTGGAAGTAAAATGCCATTCTGACAAAGTTGGGAAAGCATTTAATTTTTCTATCCTAACAGCTACAAAAGGAATTACAATTTTGTAGAGTTGACCAGCAAGGAGTAACAGCAGGCTTTCTGCTCAAACAGACTGAGTTGTAAGTTAGAAATTTCTCTAGCTTCTTTGCTTCCGGGCATGTAATTTGTAAGTTAAAAGTGTTCCTATAATACAACAATTCCTGCTCAAGGTAGCTGGGATTGACTCTATAGTTTTAATCTAAGGAAACTGATGAACAAACTATAAAAATAAAAACTGTAATTACATATGCTTACATTCTATTACTCATCTTTATTATTCTTTATTTCATAGTTAAGTGAGTTCAATGTTACCATGCATCTCATAATGCAAAGTAGGGGTTCTTCTCTTTAGGAATCCTTATGAATACCCTGATTAAAGACTCATTTTTTAGTTCTTGTGACCCTGGAAATAGGAATGTTTATTTTGTACAATATCTTCTATGTCATTACTATCACTTTGAATGAGACAATTTTATAAAACAGAGGCCAGAAAGTGACACTTCTGTCACATCTAATTACCTACTCTTCTAAGCAAAGGCCAGACTGAGAAACACAAATAAAATCACGAGTATTTTAATAAAAGTTAATAGAGAGAAAATTTTGATAGAACTACCTTGAACCTTAATGTTTCTGTTTTGCAAAAATAGTGTAAATATTTGTGGACATTGCAGACCTTATTCTCTTGTATTGTAGAGAAGCTTAGATTGTTATTCAAGTTTTCAGTGGCTCATACCACAGAACCTTCCTAAAAATTTAAAAGGATTAAAATATATATCAAATATTTATAATCCTTTACTCTTAATTATTAAAACATTTAAGCTGAAGATGACACAGCACATACATATAAATTATAAATGGATAAATATTTAGATATAACGTTAAAAACTATTCTGTTCAGACACCTGACCCAGTCTTTGAAATATGTTGCTAGCATCTACTCTACTGCTATTTATGCAATACCAAAGCAGGGCAGAATCACACATTTCTTGCCATTTACTATTGGTCTCATAAAGCATGAGATTTAATTATGCAACTTCTTTCTAGAGGTTTTGCTAATTATTTTTAAATATTCTTGTATTATTATCAGGAAGAGAATATGTCTGATCATTGGGCAATTTTCAGAATAATACACCATTATAATAGGTCAGAAGAGAGAATCCCAACCTGAAAACTATGACATACAGAGGCGTCAAATAACTTAATTTTAAAATTTACTACCTAATAAAAACAATAGAGATTTTGGAGCTAAATAGGTCCCTCCATATCTGTTAGACTCTAAATGTTTCTAATATAAAATGATAAATAAATGGTTAAAACTTTTATTTCTCAAACATTTTGTACTGATACTATTTCTATCCTTAAATGCCATGTCTTATGTAATGTTCAACATAGTAATAGTAAATAAGTGTCATACATGGTAAGACTTATTCAGAAATTTATAATCTTCTAGAAAAAAATAACAAAATATAACATTTTCCTTATACAGAATTTACATTAAAAATAACAATGATGGCTTAAAATCAATAAGTTATTGGATATTTGCTTGCTATTACTTCTTCAGATAACATGCCATTAAAGATGATCTTTTAAATTTAGCATGTAGGCAAGTTGCCAGAATAACTTTTTCTCATAGACATTGTCTTCCCATGATTTCATCCTGTAACAGTTTACTCCTTGACACCTCACACAAAGGAACTGCTAAAAAAAAAAGTTTAATTGACAATATTAATTTTCAGTATATATGAATGACTAGGAAAAAACTAGGTGTATTTTTTAGAAAATAATTTCTCTTGAGAACAATAAATGTCATAAATTTAATGCATCCAGGCCTTGTTTGTATTTTGAAAGATATACTTTTTAAAATTATCCTTTATCGCTTTTATCATTTATATTAAATTTATTTACTAAGTATAATGTTAATATGTTTATAAATATGTGCTTCTCTATAGATTGTTTGACAATACATTAATTTTTCAGCCAAAATCAAGCTAAGAGGCATTGATAGTTCAAGGATAATTTTAATATGGTTACTTTTTCAATAGTAAAGAGTATGTCAATGTTGGAAAAGAAGTATGTGGTTTAGATTGGAATTTAGATTATAAACTCTACATATGGACCTTGTAGAAAACATTATAACTAGGTTTCTTTAACATAGATTCAGGAAAATATCTACATAACAATATTATACTGTCTTGGACATAAATCGTATGGATAGGAATAAATTAATCAGAAACATGTGGATTCTATTTTTGTTCCTCCAAACCAACTGTGTAGCTTTGTGTGTGACATAGTTGAAAGATTTTTTTTTCAATTTTTCAACTGATGCAAGTGATTAAAATACAGGAATGCTATATATATTTATATATTATATAAATATTATATTATATATATGAATTGATGGGGTATCATCAGAATTCCCCTGAGTAACCAAATCATTAACATATGTGTGACTGTGTTATATATCTGTGTTTATTAGTAGATATTTCAATTAATTTAGTAAAAGTTGTGTGACCAATTAGAGCTGATATTGCAGTTTAAGTTTAAGTTTGAAGGGCAGTTTAGCTTCATAATTCCTTTATTTTTCCTTGAGAGATCTGGGTTTTGCTCATTAAAATCTTTTAGTGATAGAATGAGACCCACCAAATTATAAAAACAATTTTATTTATTTGAATAAGATAATGTATATAATAATTCAACCTACACATTTTATTAATGATTAGTGCTAATAATTGTCAATTACATATTTGGACAAAGTAATTTGTTATATTGGCACATAAGAAATACTAGCACATATAATATTAACAGTGGGTGTTCTCTAATATTTCAAATTATTTCAGTAGTCCTTTCAAAGTGGTCATCTTTGTGCACCATATACAGAGGGATATGAATGACTCTCATTCATTGTTGGTCATAGTCCTAAAATTATATCACTCTGATATAATTTTAATTCCAGCACCAAATTCCACAAGTCCCCGCCCTCTCTCTCTCCCTCTTTTGGTTTTTGGGTCACAGCTGGTAGCATGCAAGGGCTACTCCTGGCTCTATGTGCAGAAATTGCTCCTGGCAGGCTAAGGGGACCATATGGGATGCTGGGATTCAAACTACTATCCTTTGCATGCATGACAAACGCCCCACCTCATGGTATCTCTCTGATCCCAAGTCTCTCTCTCTCTCTTTCTCTCTCTCTCTCTCTCTCTCTCTTTATTAAATCTTGTCTGATTTTGTACTCAAATGCTCCTGTGAAAGAATTTAGTCATTGATTTTCTTGGTTTAACTATTTTTCTTAGCAAAAAATATATAATTCTATATGCAGGGCAAACACTTTGAATCTCTGATATAAACTTAGTTTTATTTCCATGGTAAGCATTCTGAACCTGTGCTTCTAGCTGATTAAAGTCTATTTTATCGGGGCCCGGGAGATAGCATGGAGGTAAGGCGTTTGCTTTTCATGCAAAAGGTCATCAGTTCGATTCCCGGTGCCCCATATGGTCCCACGTGCCTGCCAGGAGCAATTTCTGAGCATGGAGCCAGGATTAACCCCTGAGCGCTGCCTGGTGTGACCCCAACCCCCCCCCCCAAAGTCTATTTTATCTACATTCCTTTTATTGTTGTATGCATGTTTGCATATGCTAGTTCTAGCCAAATGAAACATGTTTTTCCAGAAAAAAATAACTTTAAAATAGAAAGCAGGCATTTTAGAGTTCAAAGAAAATCAGTAATGATTATATATATGAATCTCTAAGTTAAAAAAATGCTATACAAAGCTATAAAAAGCTTTCAACAAGTCAACAAAGAAAGGTAAGAACTCAAAATATAAGATAAAAAGTAGGAGCTAGAGTGGTGGCGCAGCAATAGGGCATTTTACTTGTACGCAGCTAACCTAGGACGAACCGTGGTTCGATCCCCTAGCATTCCATAGAGTCCCCAAGCAGGAGCAATTTCTGAGCGCATAATCAGGAGTAATCCTGAGCATCACCAGGTGTGGCCACAAAACAAACAAACAAATAAACAAACAAAGAATACAAATAGCAACATGTGATAGTTATCCAAAGGCCAGATGTTCTGTAAATAAGGTGAATGTCGCACTTCTTAATCTTTGCATCACTAATCTACATTACTGTCAGCATAAAACCTGCTGGAAAAAAACTTGTAGAGGTTATCAAGTGAATCAGTTTGTTTCTATTCTATATTGTACATAAGGGTGATATATGTTTTAAAATAAATATTTGGAAATATACCTGTTTTAGGTGAATGAACTCACCTGAAAGAGTTATATTTCCAAATATTCACCTGATTTTTGAAAAAAATTCATCTGTTTTTGAATCATAATAAAAGTGCTGGGGAGAATATTTCTATTGTAGGGGGGAATCCTCTAAAATGATCCCATATGTAAACCAATTACATTTGACCTCAATAATCATATTACATTTTCAAGTGTTTCTACAAGGTATCAAAATATTCATAGTAAAAGTATAAATATGTGGTTGTCAAGGTACATTTTGACAAGAGCAAAAAGGGAAGTGAGGTAATATGTGGCATCATTTATACTATTTATCTTCTCACTCATTGTGGTTATTTTATTAGTCATTGTTTGATATTTGCTACATTTCTCTCTGCTTCACTTATTTGTACTTAGCCATCTTGAATGGATCCTCTGGGGTCTAGTTAAAAGCTACATTTTTAACCTTATTATTTGAAAACCACTACTGATTATGAGCTCACAAATTTGATATGTAATTCCATTATTTAGGTATAATTTTCTATTTATTGATACCCTCTTCACATTCCTGTATTACCATACTATAACTTTCTTCTCAGCTAAGGACTTAATTCTTGGGAAGAAAACATTATAACAGAACCATATTTGTTCTTAAGCTATTATTTTCAGATTTAAATAGCTATATTTGGGGGGGGCAGAGTGCTTGTATAACAGGTCGGGGATTTGTCTTGCACAGTGTCAATCAGGTTCAATCCCCAGCATTCCATATCGTCTTTGAGCCCTATAAGCAGTGATCCATAAGTGCAGAGCCAGGTATAAATCTTTTGTTTGTTTGTTTGATTTTTTGGTCCATACCTGGTGATGCTCAAGGTTTACTCCTGGCTATGCACTCAGAAATCACTCCTGGCTTGAGGGACCATAAGGAACTCCAGGGATCGAAACACATTCTGTCCTATGTTAGCGCATGCAAGGCAAATGCCCTGCCACTGTGTTATCCCTCCATTACATATGAAGTTATATTTTTAAAAAATGCTTCCTATTGACAAAAGTAGGAGTGGTAAATAGAAAACAACATGTGTATGTCTTTTAGAAGAATGATGCAAGTCTTGACTAATAACAATTTGCAGCCTGTCATCATTTGACAATAACTTTGAAATGACAAAATGATGTTTTAGTTCTTCTTTAAAAGACAAATTGTTTGTTATGCTCTGAACTATATAGGATTCTTGGTAGGACTGGTTCTTAGAGAATATCACATGAGTGTCTGGTATCCAGAGTTAATATTTTTAATACATTGAGGCCAATATCTTTCAATTTGATTAATGTGTCCTCAATATCCCTAATATATAGATATTTTTTCTATAACTTGTAGTATGTAAAAATTAGTTGATTGAACATGTACCTTTATTTTTATTTCCAGAATTGTAAAATTGTCTGACTGCCAAAGTACCATTAGAACTCTATTTCTTCATCTGAAATTGTTTTTTTTTTTGTTTGTTTGTTTTTTGGGGGTAGGGGCACACCCGGTGATGCTCAGGAGTTACTTCTAGCTATGCACTCAGAAATCAATTGATCCTGGCTCGGGGACCATTGGGGCTGCCAGGCAGGGATTGAACTGCAGTCTGTCCTAGGCCAGTGAAGGCAGATCAGACGACTTATCACTTGTGCTACCACTCTGGCCCCTTCATATGAAATCCTTTTTTTTTAAGTTTATTTAAAGAAAAAACATACATAGTTGACATAACTGATAATAATGCATTTTAGGAGAACCAAAAGCAACATTTAAAAAAATAGAAAATTGAAGAAAAACTAATGAGATGAAACAGAAAGGAAAGAATATTTTTGAAAACCACTGACTCATAATGAATTCATTTAAGCAGCAGCAGAAAGTTTAGTACACGTTTTTTTCAAAAGGACGAGTTTTTTTTTTAATTTTTTTTATTTTTCATTATGAGAACAAAGATGCAAAGAAAGAGGACAAGGTAAAGTTACAGTGGAAGAACAATCACGATTAAACAGAATTCACATAAGTCCCCTTGCTGATATCTTAACATTGAACTTTCAGCCAAAGAATATTAAGAAATATATAACAGAACCCATGTACAATTACTTTGTCCCTCAAGACCCCAGATTGTAATACATATTTCTTAGCAGCACCTCA